>VNJW01005650.1:0-22657 GCA_008042615.1 Drosophila auraria | reverse complement strand
TTTTTTGTTAACAATGGCACTTTTCTTGGACTTCTTGCCATGAGGTCATTGTCTCTAAGTGTTCTTCTAATCGTTTCTAGGCTTCCATCAATACCACATCTTTTTTTCAAGGCTGCAGCAGACAAGAACGGCTCAGATTTCGCCTGCCTAATTAGGCGACCCACTAATCTCTGAGTCAATTTCTTTGGTCGACCGCGTGCTTCATTGGTGGGCTCATATTTTATGGCATTACGTATCATTGTTGGTGAGCAACCAATAATTTTCTGCACTTCAACGTAAGTTTTCCCTTCAGAGATCAACTTTTTAATCAGGTTTCGCCTCTCGGCAGAACAATGTTTTCCACGGCCCATATCTCCACGACCAAATGGATACAAAGGATCTAAAAATGCTATAGACTGTTTGATAACATCCTTAACTAATATTTAAGACAACAAACCTTGCAAAAAAAGGAAAAAATTTACTTATTCTTAAAAATTTGTTTGGCACTACTATTATTTTGACTGCACCAAAAACTGACTAAATTCCGAATAATGACGAAAAGTAATAGAAGAAGATTTGATAAAAAGACAAAACTCCACATTCTGATAGAGCACACATTAACAGTTACCAGTGTGATGGAATGAATAAGATTTGTCAAAGCATATAGAAATTTAGCGGTTTAACTTTTCGCTAGGCCAGCACTACTATTATTTTGACCGCAACTGTACACATTCCTAATGACACTATTCCTACTTTTTCCAGAGACACCCTTGGGTGGCCAACTCACCGATTGGATCGATGCACTCGAGGGTGAGGCAGCACTTCAGCCAGGGCAGCATGATCTTCTCGGTGACGTCAGGCGTGTCCGCGAAGAAGACTGCGTCCAGGTCGATCATCCGCAGGAAGATGAAGTTCTCGGCATTCGACTCGAAATAGTCGAACATCTTGGGATGCGTCAGCGAGGACACGGCCGTCGGTGTATTCCAGCCAAGGACTCCAAGAGACCCAGCACCCATCACGCGGCTCTGCAGCTTCTGGAGCTGAACGGAGCCACCGCGCACCCTCATGTAATTCTCGAGGAACAGCACCGACCTGGCCCGCAGCAGGCCATCCTTTATCACGATGGGCCGGTAGGCGTGCGTCCTTTGATCGCCCACGAAGGAGGGGAACTCCGACAGGTCGTAGGTGATCACCGAGCATCGACTGTGGTTGCAGTAGACGCCCAGGTCGCGCAGCTGCTCCTCGGACACGCCCAGGTCGTAGATGAGCAGGTTCTCGCTGGGCAGCTTGGCGGCAATGTTCTGGGCCAGCAGGATGGCCGATGCCGCCTGGCCCTCCAGCACATAGGTGACGATTGTGAAGTTGCTTTTGGTGCCGTTGTAGGGCGTGGTGATTCGCTTGCGCTGCCCTCGTTGCTCGCGTGATCCTCCCGGTCGGCCACCGAAGGTGACGGCGTCCTGGGCATGCTGCAGACCGCGCAGCTCGCTGAGCTCCAGTTCCGCTTTGGTCGCGGGAGCGGGCAGGTCTGTCTTGGAGACCTGGCGGCCCGACGCGTGCTGCTCCAGCTGCTGCAACGCATCCTTGGACGGTGTGAATCCCAGGAGTAACAAGTACTTGGGGTCTATTTCAAACTTCTTGTGTTCCAAACCAACGCGCAGGTTCTCCTGCAAGAAATGTCCAAATAAATTAGTTCAAGAAATAAGCCATGGATTGGAATGATTTAAATAACTTTAAATTTTCTCTGAGTTGTTAGATAAAAGTCTCGCCAAGTATTATGCAAAGCTCTCTAATTTCTATCCTAACATTAGGCCTCGCCAATTAAAACCAAAGAAATTCCACAGATTCCAGCCCAGAGTTACAACACATAAATTGTTAAGTAAGTGCAGGCCGCAATCCTTGGGCCCAAAAGCAGGCTTAGAGCGCGGAATGCGCACCGTCATGGGAGCAATTTCGAGGCAACACATATTAGTTGGTCCGCAGGAGGCACACACATGTGAGAAATCTTTATATTGCGGCCCTCCAGCACGCTTTATACCCTCTCCCCCCGTGAAAAGCGGCCCAAACAAATACTCAAACTGAAACGACGCCGCACGATGGAGCCTTCTCGTGCCGATGTCAAATTCCTGTCTAATATTTGTTTCGGCTGTGGCCAGAGGTGAGCGTGCCACATGCTCCTGCGCCAGCTCCTTCTGCCAAAAGCTGGTGTCAGGTGTGCCATGTTGCGGATGGCGAGACGGGGGGCTCAGGTGAAAGGACCGAAAGGGAAAAGAGCTGAAATTAACCTGCGGCAAAAAGCGGCCAACAAAGGCCCAGGCCAGGCGTCGTCAAACCCAAATCGCATGACAGCCTGGCCCCCGGCCGTTTCCCCGGATGGAAACGAGTAACTTGTCGAATGCACTTAGGAAAAATCGAATGGTAGTCTCTTTGAAGTCTCTAGTTATTAATAAGATATGAAATAAAAGGTTGGATTTTAAAAACGGTCTTATATATACAGACTAAGTTGTATTCCCAACGAGTTATAGTCCCAAAAACAAATCTAAAACCTATGATCACTCAAAATTAGGAAAAAATACTCAAACTTCGAACTTTTTAAAAATCTGTACTCAAAATGAGAGGAGTAAGTATTTGAGAACGCGGTTTCTCAATTTCAGGTTGCCTTAATTCTCTCTTTATAGAAAATGGTTGGGACTTGAAACTACAGAAGTATATGCCTTGGAAAGTGTTGGTTTTTACATGAAAAATTAATGGAAATTAACCCTTAATTAAGTAATTAAAAGTTTACCACACATAGGAAATAACTCGAAACTATAACTATAAATAAAAAATTAGTCAGGCGTACCTCCGATATTGTATAAATTAATTTTCTTAGATAATGTAAATCTTAACATCCTAAAGGCAATCTTTTGGAAACTTAATCGTACTTATCTCCGTGTGGAATCCGCGTTTGCGACAACGACCCTAATTGTGCACATTGGGTCGGCCTCTGCCAGCTGCCTCTCCCTACGAGTGACACCCTCATTGCCGCTTTGTTAATAAACGACGACAGATACCGCCTGGTAGCTGATGGCTGATATATGTAGTTGGTGGTATAAGCCGGAGGCGATCAGCTGCAGGCCCAAGGACACCGGAATCAATCAGCGATGTCCGTGCGCCACTGCGCTTACATAACCAGCTTATTGATTTTGTGCCAATCGGCTTTGTGCACACTGCACCGAAAGCAAGCCACTGGGGATGTTCATTTTTCCATCTCTCGGTTCCTACCGCCCCTCCCTTCGGGTAGTAGGAATCGATTTCAATGTCAGGGTCCAACGTGTGGAGTTGTTTACTTTGCACAGGCAACAACAGAGTGACTGGGGAAATTCCAGTCCTAAAAAGTCGACATCTCCGAGTAGAGCCACATAGTCTCTGTATACCGCACAGCTACTACAAGTCGAGAGAATGGAGGAACTATCAAATGAGGAGCAAGACCTCATCAAGGATGCTTACCGCATCATGGACAGGGACAACGAAGGCGCCATCACATCCAAGGAGCTGGCGGTGGTAATTCGCGCCCTCGGTCGTCAGCCCACCGACAACGAAGTTCAGTCCATGATCAACGAGGTGGACTCGGACGGGAACGGTTCGATTGAGGCTCTCGAATTCTGTAACGTGATCCTGCGCAAGATGCGCGACACCAATCACGAGGAAGAGCTGCGCGATACCTTCCGGGTATTCGACAAAGACAACCAGGGCTATATAACCAGCATCGAGGTGAAGAATGTCCTGACGGCGCTGGGCGTCAAAGTGGCCGATGAAGAGCTGGAGGACATAATTCGCGAGTACGATTTAGATCAGGACAATCGTATCAATTACGAGGAGTTTGTCAACATGATGACGATGAGATAACCTCCATTGGTAAGTTCTACTCTCGCATATACGAAAAATTTATCCGTTTTTACTACTATTTCTTTTAACGAGTAACAAGTAACTCGTTGGAAAATGTAACAAGTAATTAGTAACTAGTAACTAGTAACCAGTAATTAGTACCTAGTAACGGGTTACTAGTAGCCAGTAATTAATAACTAGTAACGAGTAATTAGTAACGAGATCCATTTCCGACTAACTCGTAACGCGTAACTAGTAACGAGTAACTATTAACAATAATCAGCAACAATAACGGTTTTTAGTCGCGTAACTTTATGCTACATTTTTATTTAACGAATAATAAAGATCTAATAACTAGAACAATTTATCGAGTAATTAGTAAAGAAACCGAGTTTCTATAAGCGAGTAACTAGTAAAGAGTATTTATACAAGAGTATCTAGTAACGAGTTTATAGTAACGAGAAAATAATCATTGAAATAATCTTTTTTTCTCGCAGGAGATTCCCTTGACATTGCTGTCATTATTATATTTTTGGTTTATTGTGGAAGAGGAACTTGACACCGAAACACCATAAAAAAAAAACCCAACAAAACTACAAAAAAGAAACTTATCAAAAAACGAAAAAGACCCGAAATGGCATATTCCAACAACACTGGCTTATCCGATGACCAGATTGAGGAGATACGCGAAGCCTTCTTTAAGTACGACAACCAGACAAGCGGATATGTTACCACCAAGCAGCTGGGAGGAGTCATGCGCGCTCTGGGCCAAAGTTTAACGGAAGCCGAGCTCTACACTCTGGCCGAGGAGAACGGCGCGGACGACAATGGCTTGGTCTTCTTCAACGACTTCCTCCAGGTGATGTCCAGGCGGCTGGAGGAGCAGAACAGCCTCGTCAGCTTGAAGCAGGCCTTCAGGATCTTCGATCGCAACGACGTGGACTACTTTACCGTCGTGGAAGTTCGAGCGGTGATGGCCAATCTGGGCGAGAAAATGTCTGACGAGGATCTGCGCGAGATGTTCAAGGACATTGATTCGGACAACGATGGGCGAGTCACCTTCTCCGAATTTGTGGCTGCCATGCGAAGCTAAAATAAGAATTCCAAATTGAAAGCACCAAATAAACACGAACCCGAACCCCTTCCGGAAAAAGGCCACTTTTTAAGGCATTTTCTCTTCTCCGGGCTCTACTTGAAATTCCTCCTCCGGTCTAACGAAGGGCAGCGCCAGAGAGTCGGCAGGCAATGCCAGGAGTTGGAGTTTGGTGACCATGTGTCTGGGCGCGTGACTCCGAAATGGTCGCATGCGCCTAATGGCCATCGGGGAGTGGCGATGGCAGGGAAAGGGTTGATGGAAATTGGGAAACCGCCAGCCACGCTGGCCACGCGAATGCGAGCAATCATAAAAAGGAGCCACTCGCCGATTACGATTCCAATTTAAATATTTCGACAACACACAAAACAGCCCTCTCTTCGTACCCTCTTTTCGACTGGCCTTATCCACTATTTGAAGATGTTCAGCCAAAAATCCGTCCCCTTATGTTAAGTTCGATGTTTATCGCAGTTCGCACCTCAGGCGGGGATCTTATCTAATACATACATGACTCATTTCACATGCTCCACGCCATAAAGTGAGTCAGCTGTAAGCGATTTGGCGGCCCCAGTGGCTGATTATATTAAAAAGTCCACTTGATACCAATAATAAATACATGTGTATGTAGAGCAACACTTATAAAGACAAGAATTTATTAAAATCTGATTGCCATAAGAAATTGTATAACATCTTTGGGTATTTGAAGCATCCGTTCTATAATTTGTAAAGTGATCAGATCGCGAAGATCCGTGGAGCATTCGCTCTTGTCGAGCATGACAAGTCTGGAGACTTTTACCAGTCTTAGAATTAAAGTAAGAGGTGAGAAGATCTAAGAGCTGTGTAGATGGGGATGGTCCCATAAGCAAGGCAAGGCTTTATTCAAGCCCATAAAAAAATTTGTACGCACACATACTACTATACTATTCTATTTTTAGATTTTTACGCTCTGAAAGACTGGCATATTCGTCGCCAGCTGAAAATAGCTTGCATATTGCAAATCAAATGTATGGCCGTTCGGCTTCTTAGGGATTATATTGGTCTTTGGTCTCATATTGTACTTGCTTGTACTTTTATTTTCTACTTTTAACACTTCACACGTCCTCCTCCTCGAGATCCTTTAGCTGATCCCTGTACTGATAGTTGCGGCCCAGCCACATGAAGAGATGCATGTCGACCAGCATGAGGCTGGCGTAGAGCGTAAACTCGCCGGACTGCGAGCTGGTGAACTTGAACTTGGCTATGACCACCACGATCATGTTGCCAATGGCCACCGATAGCAGCCAGCAGGCTTGGATCACGCTCTTCATGCTGGGCGGTGACTGGGAGTAGGAGAACTCCAGGCCGGTCACCGAGAACATCACCTCGGCCGCAGTCATTACCACAATCTGGGGCAGCTGCCACAATATGGACACGGTATTGGGGGCCACCACCTCGAGCAGGTTGTATTGGTATCCGTCTCGGGCATCGCCCCCCAACACCAGGGTGTAGAGTCCGCCGCCCGTGGCCATGAAGCTGGCCGCCTTGACGCCGTTAATGTCGACCTCGACCGGGCCGGGTGCTATCTCGTGCAGCTGGGACACGTTCCTCTCCAGTGAGAGGGGTTGGGAGGAGCCGGATGCCGAGAGCACGATGGGACCCTCTTCAGGCGGAGTATTTAGGAGCACTCGCAGGAGAGGAGGACTGCTGGCGCTGGAGGCAGTTTCCAGGCCGTCGGCAAACTCGACCAGCTTGTCCCGAGCCAGAAAGTAGCCAACGGACTTGCCCGGCTCCAGGCGTAGCTTCCCTGTGATGGCGGAACACTTGCCCGAAGCTGGCTGCGCCTGGAAGAAGTACTCCTCGGGCCCCGACACAGCCAGCGACAGATCTGCCCACATGCCCAGGCGTTCGATGGCTCGTGGGTGCTTCGCCGAGGAAGGGGCAAAGCCGCTGGCAAACTCATAGCGACAGGGCATCCCATTGTACAGTCGGAGGTGGGCTGTTCCCGGTTTCGTGGGCCTGGCCTCAAGGGCTGCCTGCTCCATCTGCATCTCGAGTGCCGCGGACAGGAAGAAGCCGAGGGCGGCCAGCAGTAGGCCAATGGTGAGCTTCTGCAGGTGCCTCCGGATGCCAATTGTATGGAGAAGGGGGTAGAGCACATAGTCGAAGAGCGGCAGGAAGGCCAGGATGAGCAGCGGATTGACCACCTGCATCTGATCGGGCTGGATCTGGTAGCCCAGCACCAGGCCGTCCATGCGGGTGGCCTGGAAGGTCCATCGGGAACCCTGCTGGTCGAACAGGGCCCAAAAGATGGGGAAGGGCAGGTACAGACGCAGGATCCGCACCAAGCACTTCGTCTCCCGCACCATCCGGCCACCCACCGTGGGCTTGGCGTAGTCCAGGAAACTCTCCTCGGGCTCCGTGTGTCGGCGCTTCCTCCATCCCTTGAACGCGTCCGCAATGCACTGCGACACCCCGAAGATCATGTTGCCCGCCGGCGGCTGACGGCGGTACATCCGCTTGCCGGCCATGAAGACCAGCACGGAGAGGATCATGAGCACGGCCGGGACGCCAAAGGCCAGCGAGAAGCAGTCAGTGTCCCCGAAGCAGTGCACGTCCGCTCGCAGGATGGGAGTGACCGTGGTGGAGATCATGGAGCCCGCATTGATGGCGAAGTAGAAGAGCGAGAAGAACTTGGCCAGCTGCAGACTTTGGGCGGGCAGCGAGAACTGATCGCCGCCAAAGGCCGAGACACAGGGCTTAATCCCGCCAGTTCCCATGGCAATAAGCAGCAAGCCCGCTATCGTCACCGCCTTGATGGGCATCCCCTTGAGGGGAACGGCGCCAAAGGACAGGACCAAGGCGCCCAGGCTGTAGACCATCGACAAATACAGGATCGTCTTGTACTTGCCCAGCCAGCCGTCAGCGATGAGGGCTCCAATCAGCGGAAAGACGTAAACCAGCATGGTGAACGTGTGGAAGAGCACCGTCGCGGTCTCCTCGTTGTAGCCCAGCTTGTTGGTGAGGTAGAGCACCAGAATGGTGCGCATGCCATAGTAGTTGAAGCGCTCGCAGAACTCGTTGCTGATGATGAAGGCCACCGACTTGGGATACGGAATGGCGGGTGGCGGAGGCGGTTGCAATGGTGGTGTCTGTGCCACTTGCTCCTGGTCCCTGGCATTGGCACCGCTCTTACTGTTCCGAGTTGCAACCATTTTCGGACAGTTTTCCAAATGTATTTTCGATTTTTTAGACACAATTATGCCCTGTTTGCGTGCTTTCAACTGAGCAGCCTGCGCCTTACAGTTTCGAAAGGTTTTGTCCATGATATAATTATAGAAGGTAGTCTCGTCGTGTGTTTAGCGTTCGGGTGTAGGGCCTTATCGAACACTTCGTGTTTGCTCGTTGACGTAAAAGGCTGTGTGTGTACAAATTTTAAAATCTTTTATTAACCCTTAAGTGAAACAAAAAAATGTTGTTATGCAATTTTTGTCGCAAACACTTCCAAAGCGCAAATTTTATTAATGCCCCGAAATGTTTGGTAAAGAGAACGTTGTGGGAGCAAATTTTGGAGTGCAGCCTGCTTCACAGTGGAAGTCGACAACCAATAAGGGGACGACTTTCAAGAGAAGGCGACTAAACAATGATGCTGTTCCGGAAAGAAAAGCAGAGCCGGAACCAGCAGTTCCAAAATTAAGCTACGCCCAATCGAGCTCGCAAATTAAAAATTAAATTACAAAGAAAAAGCTCTAAATTATTACTATAAAAGGCCAGTTTTAACCCCAAACACCATATAAGGGATAATACACATTTTCTATTGTCGTATACATTCGTTTCTCTCACACGAACTTTGACAGCCGAACTAGGGCCTTATTGTTCCGAACGAGGGCCTTATTTTTCCGACGAGACTACCTTCTATAATTGTATCATGGTTTTGTCTAACGTCAAGGTCCGAGTTGTGATATATTCAGTACAACTGAAAACCGGCAACCGAAAGCAACGCTGAAGCTTTATACAAGTAAGTAAGTCTTGCAACTCAAAAATAACTTCATATTAACTAATACAACTCGTGTTCATATAGCAACAATCAATATAACATGGAGGAAACCCCAATCTATACTCTAAGCAAAGAGCTGATGGCGGAAGTCCGCGAAGCATTCAGTCTATGCGATCCCAAAATGACTGGAATGATCCGCACAGAGGATCTTGGAACCGTGATGCGCGCTCTGGGCTTCAACCACACGGAGGCGGAGCTCTACAAATATGTAGACGAGCTTGACGAAGAAGATACCGGACATATAGAATTCAACGCCTTTGTCGACTTGATGGCCAATACGTTTCAATATGTCGACCAAAAAAAATACCTGGTGAAAGCATTCAAAATGTTTGACCGCGATGGTAAAGGCTTTGTAACTTATAAGGAGCTGCGCAACATGTTCACCAACCTTGGGGAAAAAATAAGCGACGAAGAGTTTGAGACTTTGGTTCGCGAGGTGGACATCGACAGAGACGGTGTCATTAACCTAAAAGATTTTTTAGAAGCCTACAGGGCCTGAATTCAGCTTGGTTACTTTCATAATAAAAACGACATACTGAATTTGGGGTTTTGCGTGGTATTAGGTGGATTGTGCTCACTGTCAAAATGCCTGATAACTCTCTGTCCGGATCAGATAATCACCGGATAAACTTATCGTAAAGCAAACTGGGTTTCTGCCCTCCTGTGAAATTGACTGTTAATTACAGATAATTGCTGCAAAGCACCGAATTGTGCTGTAAGGCGCAACATTACGATTGGTTTGGTTATCGGTACCACTCAAAGAAGCTGTAAGTCTCTAATTCTTTATTTGGCTATCCGAAATCAGCTGTTCTTCGCCGAGAACGCACATCTATCACATTTACACGATAGACATACAAATTTTCTTAGCCGGGACTTTATCTGGCCGCGAAATTTCAACATTGAGGGTAGAAACCGGCTTATAAACGCTAGAAACTCGTACGGAAAACAGGGACTTAAAGCTATAAATAACAGATGTATATCCCTGAATTGTAACGACGAAGCACGCCAAGCTTAAACATTTGGCCCAAACCGTACATTTTTTCGGTTCTGTTTCCAAGAATAAATGAAAAAAAACGTACAAGAGTGGTCTCTTTTGCAGCATGACGTTTTTTTGTGTTTCTTGTAATTTGGTTATAACAGAGTGAAGCTTAAAATAAACTCTCTCGTTGCTGCTTTTCGCGTACATTGCAGGCATAGCTTTGAAGAGAGAACAAGAGAAAGATAGGGCACACACATAAAAATTTTACTTTTCCAAAAAACAAGCTCCCCCAAGACAGCGACTGCTATCGGAACAGGAATAAACCGAACTTGTCAGCTGGCTTTCTTATTATTATAAACAGCGCGCTTAGCTTAATTATTAAAGCTATAGCAACTAAGGGCTTAAGCTTGCTGGCTTACTTAAAACTAAGCAACCTGCGAAATAAAGTTCCTAACGGTTTTGTCAAACGTCAAGGTCAGAGTTGTGATACATTCAGTACTACTCAAAACCTCAAGACGAAAACAACGCTGAACACAAGTAAGTTCGGATAAAATATTTCCAAGCAACTCAAAAATAACAGAATATTAATTGTATACTGTATTAATAGCAACCATAATAGCAACAATAATAACAATAATAGCAACATAATATCAACAATCAGTACAACATGGAACCTGCAACCTATACTCTAAGCAGTGAGATAATGGCCGATATCCGCAAAGCATTCGCTAAGTGCGACCCCAACAATACTGGAAAGATCCACCGAGATGATCTTGGAACCGTAATGCGCGCTTTGGGCTTTAACCACACCGAGTCTGAGCTCTACAGATATGTAGAGGAGCTAGACGAAGAATATACCGGCAATATAGAGTTTGAGACCTTCGTCAATTTGATGAGAAGGACGTACGAGTTTCTCGACCAAAAAGAATTTTTGTTGAACGCATTCAAGGTGTTCGATCGTGAGAATGATGGCTTCATAACTTATAGCAAGCTGCGCAACATGTTCACCAGCCTTGGAGAAAAAATAACTGACGAGGAGTTCGATGTTGTGTTTCGCGAGGTGGACATCGACGGAGACGGTGTCATCAACCTAAGAGATTTTTTCGAAGCCTACAGAACGTGAATTCAGCTTGCATACTTTTCTAATAAATACAATATACTGAATTGTTGGGGATTTGCATTGAATTCGGGAAACAGGGACCTGGAGGCATAGATTACTTGCATACATATGTACCTAGAATTTTGTAAACATCTGGTAAAAAAAACCTTTGAGGGAAATCAAATTAGCTCTCATATGTATACCACTCTGGACTTATGTTATTAAACTCTAATTAAGGTTGGAACATTTTTGAAAACATATTTTGCTTACTTCAAAAAAAAAAAAAATGTTAGAAAAATTAAAAAAAAAAATATTGATTTTTTTTTGCAAAACGACCTATGGCTATCGATTCACGTATGATTTTTTTGATATTTTTATTTTTCCCAAAATGGTGCGTGTTAAAATAAAATGGTTTTGCAAAAAAAATAAATGGAAAAAAATTTTTTTAGGAAAAATAAAAATATCGAAAGAATCATGCTTGAATCGATAGCCATAGGTATGTCGGATTTGCTGACGAAAGTTCAGATCCATCTATTAAGATCTGTTCGAGCTATGTGTCCGTCCACCTTGATACAGTTATAAAATTATAAAATTATATGATGTGCTACACGTCCGTCATTTTGTTTGTGATTAAAAAAAAAAATAAAATCCAATTATAGTAAATGTCTCACTTTATAATATATACTCTACAAATTTTCGGTTGGATCTTCTATTTGACCAAAAAAAATTCTGAAAATGCGGTTTTTTTTTAGCTACTTAGATGTCCCTCCTTAAAACTGAGCAACCTGCGAAAGAAGGATTTGAATGGTTTTGTCTAACGTCAAAATCAGACTTGTGATACATTCAGTACAACTCAAAACCTAATGACGAAAACAACTCCACATACAAAAACAACCTTAAATACAGAAACAACTCTACATACAAGTAAGTTAAAAATCACTTAATATTTACTTATATCTTATATATTATTATAGCAACAATCAGAATAACATGGAGGCTTCACCCTATACTCTAAGCACTGAGTTGATGGAGGAAATCCGCGAAGCATTCACTCGGTGCGATCCCGAAAAGACTGGAAATATCCACACAGATGATCTTGGACCCGTGATGCGCGCCCTAGGCTTTAACCAAACCGAGTCTGAGTTCTACAGATATGTAGAGGAGCTAGACGAAGAATACACCGGGAAAATAGAATTCAACGACTTTGTGGAATTTATGACCAGCAAGTACCAGATAATCGACCAAAAAGAATATCAGTTGGCCGCATTCAAGATAATCGATCGTGAAGGTGATGGCTTCATAACGCATAGCAAGCTGCGCGGCACTTTCGCGAACCTTGGTGAAAAAATTTCTGACGAGGATTTCGATACTGTGTTTCGCGAGGTGGACATCGACGGAGATGGTGTCATCAACCTAAGAGATTTTCTCGAAGCCTTCAGAAACTGATCTCAGCTTGCATAATTTTCTAATAAAAATATAACTAAATACTGAATTTGGGGTTTTGCATTGGATTAAGTGGATCGAACCTAAGATTGCTTATATTCCTCATTGGAATTTTGGTATATAATTTTTCTCCCGTTCGATACCGAGTGAAACTTATAAACTGTTGCTGCTGTGCTTTTACATTGCAGGCAAAGCGCGGCGAAGTAAGAGAGAAAGAGATATGGCATGCGCTAGCATTTATAGCAGTAGTCCGCATGGCCCTACCTCGTGAATTAGCTAATTTCTTTGACCGGCCTCTGCCGGCACACGCTTAATATGCTCAAGACAAAACAGAATAATCAACCTCACCTCGTATCAAAGTGTATTTCGCGTCTTCCTTAGTTGATTGTAGTTGCTATAAAAATCAAATAAGACTCTTAATCTTCCTTGCTCTCTCTTCTAAGCTTAAAAATCATTAATTGAAATATTCAACCAAAATATGTAACTAGGCCAAAACACCAAAATTGATGAATTAACTGGTACCTGCACATTATCCCGAAATAAGAAGGCCTTGAACGGATAATCTACAACAATGCTGCGTTGAAACAATCATAAACATCCCAAAGCTGGAACCGTACACAGCACACACAAAACAGCACACAATAAACACAATAAAAATACTGTTGACGTATCCAAAATATAAAAAAAATAGAAATAATAAACAAAAAACATGGACAAGAACAACACCAAGGAGGACGAGGAGGGCGGAGAAACTCCAATGCAGGCTCTGACCGACGACCAGGTCGAAGAGATCCGCGAAGTCTTGTCGAGGTACGAAACCGGACACAAAGTTGGAATGATAAGCCAGTTAGATGCGTGCGAGGCCATGTACTGCCTGGGAATTTATCGCACAGAAGCCGAGGTCACGCAGATGTTCGCGGAATTCGAGTTGGAACCCAACGAATTTATTAGTGAGCAGCAGTTCCTCAGCGTCATGACCAAGTCCTACCAGCAAATGTATGACAACGAATCCCTGTTGGCCGCCTTCGATGTATTCGACGAGGATAGAAATAAATTTATAAATCCTAGCGAACTACGACTCACTGCCCTGAATATGGGTGCAAACTACACCGATGAGGAGTTCGAGGACATGTTCCGGGAAGTCGACTTTGACAACGATGGAAGAATTGGCTATGCGGATTTCGTCCGTGCAGTTACTAAGCCCTGAGTTCCTTACATAAAGATTTCATCTGCTTTCCGCACAGCCATTGAAAAACTTGCACGAATAAAAAATTAATAGAAATACTGCCCTCCTTTGAATTATTCAAATGGTTGCGTCCCAGTTGGCAACTAATATCTGCATCCCAATTCCAAGGCCAGTTCTCCATCGCACCCCTCTATGAAAATTAGTCAAATTACAGAAACTCTACAAATTATTCACGTTAATCAAATGTCACGGGGTCAGTCGGTCCATCTTTCCAGTACCCCGTATGGATAATTTAAATAGATTATCGTCCCACTACAGTCTAAGTGTATTGCTCTGCATGTGGTGGCTTCAGCGAAACGACAATCAACCGACGGCTGTCAGGGCAATATGGCAATCAATGGCCCTTGGCTCTAGGTACTGCTCACACACTATTAATATTGGTAATCGCTGTGGCAACACATTGATAAAGCTCTCTCGGCCATCGGTGCAATTTAAGTCATTGATTAGTGCCATCCATTTGAGTACACTTGACACAAACAGTCTGGAAAGGTAAGGGTCCACTTTCAGGTAAATAAAAGTCACAGGATAATGCCATAATTGGCTGATCAGTTTTCAAATGCAATTGAGGTGAATATAGAAATAGTTCTGCGGTAAACAAATTATCTGTTAAGGCCTTAAAGTCTCCGCCTTGGTCGAACAAGGCACCTGTTCCATTCCCATGGAAATTGTAGGGTGAGCTTAGTAAAAATAAACTTGGGTTCATTCGTGCATACGTTTTGTCTATTTTAAAATAACATTTTGCTGGTAAGGACAATTGAAGATTATTATAATCGCCAAACAACTGTTGGTTGGTTGGTTGGTGTGGAATATATTTTTAATTGTAGATAGAGTATTGCTGATGAGTTAAAGTGGCTAGACAGCTCTTCTTGCCCGGACAATTGATGGAAGTCGTCGTCGTCGCCGACATGCGTCATGTGTTGGCGTTCATACATTCACTCACTTCAGTGGCAGTCTACATATATAATTGCTTCCATCGGTATTAAGTGGGAATTGAATTGAACACATAAGCGTAACTCGAGTGCGATATGGTTAGATAGTTACTTGGGCATCGGCAAACCAGTTTGGCGAAAAATGCAATACGGACTACTTGCGGAAAACAATGCTGCAGGTTATTGTTGCGGCTGTGGGAACGGGTTTGTGGGCCTCAGCCTAATCCAAAACGAAAATGAGTTTCACCCAATTTTATTTGGATTCTGATTTCTAGAAGATAGGTTGATCCCTATCAAAACAGCGGTATCATTCATTAATGCTGCCCCTATCTCTGTTTGTCATGATACCGAATTTGTTATTTGTCCGACTAAGATAACGGAAAACAAGTTGTAAACTGCGCGGCAAGACTCTGGCTTTACGACCCCATTATATTTGCTTTTATGTGCGTACGACGTACGTGATGGGAAGGGAACCGCCGAGCATTGTGTTCAATTTATCAGGCGGTGTAAAGTGATGAATGTACGCCCTTCTGACCCTATAATTTAACATATTTAACATGAGCCCCAGCGGAGGTCACAGGACACCACGCTCGGCGAAGGTTTTGCTACCGGACGCCGTCTCCGGCCGGAATCTAGAATCTAATTAGTGTAAACAGTGAACGTTTTGGCATGCCAAACGCAAACAAAGTTGAGTAAACATGGCCAACATTGGCCAAAGAGTTCCGAAACGAGCTTGAACCTGAACCTGAACCTGCTCAACATCCGCTCGCCCCCTCGGACTGAGTGACGCGGATGACTTTCGATTTAGTGCCCGCCTGTTTGTCTTGGCCAAACGTGGCAGACTGCCTGGCGTATCTAGTTCTTGGAGCGACGGGACGTGCTTCAATTTGGCTAAAAGCCTAATGTGAGCTGGGCGGGGAACACAGTTCAAGGCCAAGTCTGATGCCAACTAAATTGGCCAGCTTTTAGCGAGACGCTGCCAAAAGCAATGGCCGGCGAGCGTCAGACTCCCAGCGATATGGAGCCATCCATCAGCATTAGACTATCGGCTGATAGTGGAAGCTATGAATCATACACGTGGCCGACTTCATAAATCAATTAGATTCGGATTTGATTTCCCAAGCTCCACCCTGGTGATACTTGCCACCGTGTGCACTTCCTATCGAAAGGTACGTACGAGCCACAAATTGAATTCAAGAAGCGCACGGCGGGCGCTTATGTTTTCGCCTTTTTATCTGTGACAGTTTCAACGGGCCAGCGCCAGATAGGAACAGATAATTGTTATTTAATACCCTTATCTATAAGCCATTCAGTCTAATTTGGGCCGAGGAGTATCCATATCACTCGAGAGCCCCCAAGCAAACCCATGGCCCCATGGCCCCCGTGACTCACCTGAAACTCTTTGAACTGCTGGTGGGTCTGGACGACGATGTTCTTGAATGAATCGTTCGGCTCGCCGGCTGGCCCGAATGCGATGAAGACGATCGTGGCGATTATCACACCGATCAGTAGCAGGATCAAGTGTTTCGTGCGCATGGCCGCTAAAATTGACTTGGACTTCGCCTTGTAGCCAATTTTGCGGGCAAAGATGCGCTTCAGGGTGAGTGAGGCCTCCAGTCTGATGGCTGTCTGGGTTTCCCTTTTTTAGCCAAGTGGCAAATTGGTCGAGTCCGCTGTTCCTGTCTCGCATTAAACCATCGTTCGCAGCCTCGTAAGATTCTTGCTTACAACGCAAATGTCAGTCATTGAGCATTTATTTGTTTATTTTGCTGTCTTCATTATCGTAGCGGCTGCAGTTTGCGGTTGTCAACATTATTTTGCGACCTGTTAATGAAAAATATAAACAAGCAGAGAACAAGTGTAAGTTTTTTTTTTAGAATGAAATGTTTTCTGCAAGGTCTTTGGCATTTGAAAAAAATAAATACAGATTCAGTGCGCCCGCTGCCCTGCCAATTGGGTAAACAAACGAAGATTGATTTATTTATTTTAAGCGGAATTCCTATTTAATTATATCCCTTCAGCTGTTTCTTTTATCTATTATTTCGCAAATTGTGGAATACATTTTTCTTTTTAATAAAAGCCCATTTAATGTGGGCTGAAACAGTTCACATAAATATTTCAAATGAAATCATTCAATGTGTCATTATTTTTAAAAACCTGTTAATCTCTTTAGCCACAGATTTAACCGCAAAATTATATTTCCCAGCTTTGACTGCGTAAAATCTTGGTAAAAGTATTATTCATTACCGTTGAAGTTAGTTATAAAATGTAAAACTCTGAGTGCTTAAGTTCTAAACAACGCAAACCCTAAACAACATTAAAAATAATGCATGATTAATAAAAACCTTTGTGTACTTTTGTCTTTTTTTTTATTTATTTTTTTTTTTTTAAGAATCACTTTATCTCTAAACAAATACTTTGTATGAGTTTCATTAACCCTAGAGTTTTGTTTACAAATCAGATAATTAATTGGGAAAACTTAAATATAAATATTTGAAGTCTGGTGATAAAATTAATTTAATTACAAAAATTTAGTTAAACAAAAAATGGCGAACAGGTAAAGCCAACATAACCTAAAGGCAACAGAGCTTGATGTTGGCATAAGCTAAAGATTTTGTTAAAATAAACAAGATTTTTAAAAATATATGATTGTTTTAGGGAAAGCCAGTAGTCCCGGCAACTTTTTCAAGTTTTTATAGATCAAAATTAGGACCAAGAACTAAAACTAGCCCAGAAAAGCGCCACTCACGGATCCAAGGGAACTGCATCTGCTAACGCCCTCAACTGGGGCGCCGCGTGGTCGCCTTGATGGGGTTAATTTTTTGGCGCAGGGCCAAACGACAAGATGACGGGTGCAAGGTGAGGGCAATATATGTAGCTACATATGCTGCGATGTGGAGCGATTTATGTGTGGTGTCCCACTGAACTTACGATGCAACAATGGTGTGCAATGTGCGGCGACTTGCGCTTTTTTATGAGCGCTCGACAAAGGGAGACTATTTACCGTTACTTTCTTGTTCGCCGCGCCTTGCAGTTGTTGTTGTTGTTTTAGATGTGGAAGGAGAAATGGAGGCTGAGAACGCATTACCGGCGCAGCCTCCATTAAACTTTTCTGATAAGCGCACTCACTCACACATTCGCGCACCCACGAACGACTTGTTGTTGGCCCAACACTTTTACATAATTTACCGTTTATGGCCTTACGCTTTTACTTTCGATTCGCATTGGTATTCGCAACGACGGACGACTTATGCCGCGAATAACAAAACACTCGAGAAGTCACTGTTCAATAGGCTACCCAAGTTTTTGTTGTTGTTGTTATCAGAATTCGATTTGCATGTGCATTTGCAGCGGCGTGTGTGCTAGCGGCGGCTTAGTTCCAGGTCGAAAGTTAGCACCTGCAGACGGTTAGAATTGGAATAAATCGCACGCTTTGTGCTGGGGCTGCAAACAAATGTTTTTATGCAAATTGGTCACGGCAGTGTTGCCAGATAAAAATTTAGCTTTCGCCCTAAAAAATCTCAACAACTATCGATACTTACAAAGCTCCCACCAGACAAAATACCAAAAATATACTCAAATGTACAATTAAGTTTATTGCCAGAGCTTTAAAGTAATAGATTTAAAAAATAATTATTTTATATGAACTTGGTTGGATGTGCCATGCAAACAGATTAAAAATAATTATCTACAAACTCTTTTTTTAATTTAATATTTCCTTAAACTGAGTTCAGTGTGCCCAGCAGCTAGTTTATAGATTATCTAGTAAGAGGAATTGGTCTTTTTATCTCACGGGTCTGTGTTTACAAAAATAAATAAGAATTTCCAAGATGTTGGCTCTGAAAGAAAAGCTTGAAAGAAGTCTAGATCTGCTTCAAAAATATAACTGGCTTTTGGACGCCTATGTTCTGGTGGGTTTCTTTTAAGTAGTTTTTCTGTTTCGTATTAACGTCTCAACTCTAGGACTTTTACCTGGACGACCATTGGAGTAAACTTCCTGAAGACTGGCAGCAGTACCTGGAAAATATTCCCCTAGAGAATTTGAGCGGGCTGCTCCAAAACGAGGGTGTGGATCACCAGCAAACATGGCCAGTGGAGCTGCTAGAACTGCAACGGGAGCTGCGGCATCTTTGCATCAGCCGTTCACCCAAGAGTCAACCCGAAGTTGGTAAAATCCTGCCAGCAGACATTCCAGAATAGATTTTATACATTATTCCTTTGTAGAGCTCCTTTCCCTGTGCATTGTTGGATCATCCCAAGCTAAGGCACATGTTTATGAAGCGAGTGAAGCCCAAAAAGCAGCATGAGATCAGACGGATGGCGGAGATTTGTGCGCTCAGCCATCAGCAGACACCTGTTGACTTCATAGTGGATTTCGGTGCGGGCATTGGTCACCTGGCGCGCATCCTTGGCTATGGCTTCGGCATACGAGTGTGCTGCTTTGAGATGCAACCGAATCTCAACCAGCAAGCAAGGGATATTGACTCGAAACTCGAATCCATGGCAGCCAAACACCTTCAAACCGAAGAAACAGGTCACTTTCAGCGGCCGGTACACCTCACACAGCGCTTGGAAAGCGACACACTGCCGGAGCAATTCCTCTCCAGCATCCGGAATGCCTTGGGCCTGGAAAACGACAACTTCTCCTTCGGAATCATTGGCCTGCATCCGTGCGGCAATCTCGGACCGACATTGATGCGCATGTTCCTCGGCTGTCCACAGGCAAAGTTTCTCAACTTTGTGGGCTGCTGCTACCAGAAGATGACCACCCGGGCCACGCATCCCAAAGAACGAGTAAATGGTTACCCTCTGAGCAGGTTTCTCAATGAAAAAACTTGCTCACACCTCAGCTACGAGGCCAGGGAGATCTCCTGCCACGCCACAGAGGTGTACCACGATCGCCTGAGAACTGGGGAGTACGAGCACCTACGGATTCACTCCCTCCGTGCTGCCGCCGAGCGCATCATTGTCCAGCAGTTTCCAGATCTGCGGCACTGTGCGTTGCGCAATGTGAAGCACTCGCCAGGCATGACGTTTCACCAGTGAGTATGCCAGAATAATCTTGGAAAATCTACAACTAGCCTGTTGTGCTTTCAGATACTTTCAGAAAGCCGTCCAGGGAACTCGTTTTGAGGCTCTGGACAGCCGGGTTCTGAGTAACGAGCAGACGGAAGCGGACCTGGCCAACTGGAAGCGGATCGTTAGCTTCTATACACTGCGCCTAATGATGGCTCCTCTGGTAGAGAGCATCATTCTCCACGATCGATGCGTGTTCCTAATGGAGAATGGTATTACTACTAGCTAGTACTTAGCTTTACAAATTCAAGATTCTTTCTTATAGATTGCCAAGTGCGGATAGAGGCTATATTTGATCCACGTCTCTCGCCGAGAAACCACATCACCATGGCCGCAAAACGCTGACTCTGATAGGGAAAATTAACCCAGTCAGACCATAAATCCCACAGACCTCTCGTCTGATTCTTATCGTTGAGTGGTGGTTAGACTTGAAGTGAGTTTTATGAGTTTATTTTTTATAAAGATAAAGATAATATCGTCTTGCCGATAAAACTATATATGCACTTAGAGTTTGTCTAGATCGTTGAACGGATAAAAATGGGGGATATTCATTTGAAGTAGCCCTTCTCGGCCGCCGCATCCACAATGGTGCGAATCGCAGTAAAGGCCTCGCTGGCCGTGGGTAGGATCTCCACGGCGGGCAGGATGAACAGGTCCTGGCTGTCGGGGGGCCCACGCAGCTCAAAGGTGTAAGCGATCGGTATGCCCGCCTCGGCATGCGCCCAATCCATGCTCCCACCGCTGGATGGATAGATGGTTTCGTACAGGTTGCCACTCACGTAGTCCCTGCCGCTCTCCGCCTTGATGGCCGCGGCTGCCTTCTTGCCGAACTCCTGCAGATCATCGTAGTTGGACACATGCTCCTTGGTGTAGCCATATGGGAACATCAGCATCTGTGAGTAGGAGTGCAGGGCTATGTATGTCTTGATCTGCTCCTTGCCCACATTGGCGCGTATGAACTCGATTACGCGCTGCGTCTCCAGCTCGCTGCCGGCCGAGGGCCCGGCAAAGTCATAGCGCGTCGGGTCGCTACTGGCGCCAGCGGTGTTCCAGTGGTCGGGGTAGTTCCTGTTCAGATCCACACCGCGACAGGTGCCGAACAACTGCCTGTTCTTGCGCCACATGCGGTCGTGCTCGAAGGTGTACTTGTAGCCATCGGGATTGACGCAGGGGAACACGATCCAGTTGAACTCCTGGGCCAGCCTCTGCACCTGCGGGTCCTGGGAGGTGAGCAGCTCGTTGATCATATACGTGGCAGCGGCCGGGGCAATCCACTCCCTGGCGTGTATGCCACTCTCGATAAAGATGGCCTTATTACTCGGATTACTCGCCAGCTTGACACCCTTGATGGCGTTGCCCTGCGTGCTGGTGCCCATGTCCAGGACGGTCAGTCGATCGGGATACTTTGCGGCCATCCTATCCATCCAGTCGTAGATGGTCTTCAGGTGGAAGAAGTGCTGCCAGTCGAACTGCGAGGCATCAATGCCCTCCGGCTGAACCTCGCCCATGTTGCGGTCGATCTTCTCCTGGAAGTTGTAGGTCTAAGAGGCAGGTTGCCTACCGATTAATACGAGATTACTCTGGAAGTTATGGGTAGGCTCTCACCAAGACACGATGCTTCAACTTATAGGTCTTCAGGAGATCGGCGAAATCGGCCACCCGATGCGCCGCCACTAAAATAGACAACTTCTGGCCAATCTCGCGGGCGTGGCCGATGAAGGTCAGGCTGTCGCTCTGGTCCTCCAGTTTCTGGAACAGTGCGATCTGCTCCTCGTTCTCGAACTCCACGTTGTAGATGCGGTAGTTGTCGTAGCGGGCCTGGTCGGGAGGAGCAGCTCCTCCGCAGCCGGAATCGCCAGCCGCTGCCACCGGGCACGTGCCGCTCTCCAGTTTAGTACCACTCGCTGCCATTGCCAGAATTGGAATGACTAACCATTGCGCTCCGATCCGCCAGGTTAGCATATTTATAATATATTTTCCACACCAAACGCTGGCCAGTTCTCCTCTTTGTTTGTGTTTTTTGCCTGCCAGAGAGCGAGCGAGAGACGGCGAGAGCGGGAGAGCCACTGAGAGGTTGCCATCGTTATCAGCGGAGCGCGGAGAGGATTCCGTATGGCGGCAAATCTGAAATTTCTTAAACACAGCTGTGCCGGCTAATCCAGGGACTCGCCACTCGGGTTTCCAGCGATGCACATATGGTTTATGGCCTCCATAAACTCCTTGGCACGCAATGTATCGCGTTTCTATAAATACGGCCTTTTTGGGTAATTAGAGTCAGGTATATGGCTTAAATCAGGGATGGTTTTCACTTCCACAGAACTGTTTGATGGGAATGCACACTCAAGGTTGATTCTAGAGATACAAAACCTGTATCTTGACCTTTATCTGAAACCAGTTTATTATTTTGTTAATAGATTAAATGATTAATTGACAAAAAGATAAGAAAGTACATATACATATGATTCAGGAATAGATTTGTGAATTATTGCGTTTTAAGAAATATAAATATAATAAGAATTTAACCATCGATAAGTCGACAATCATATTTTCTAAATGTTTCCAGTTAAATTCTTATTATATTTATATTATATTTTTAGGCCACATATGCAAAGAAATACAAAAATTACTACGAAAACTGGAGCTACAAAAGTGCTTTTACAACTAAATTTATTTAAATTTAAAGAGTTTGTTAAATGGATTCCCAAAAAAACTGGAATTAAGGTTGGAACTTAAATTTGAAACTTTGTATTACGAAAGGTATATGAATTTAAAAATGTATATATTTATTCATATTAATTTTTGTACAGATTCATACAACTTTTGAACATGATTTTTAACATTTCTGATTGATTTGTGTGTAAACGGATACTTATAATAAATTCGTAGCTAAAATCGTTGGAAGATGCCATAAATCGA
>VNJW01005648.1:0-14795 GCA_008042615.1 Drosophila auraria | reverse complement strand
ACAGTCGAGCACTGTAGATTTCTTACTTGTTTTTTATTTCATTGTTATAAACAGCGTTTTAAGTAAATTCTTACACAAAATCTGCGAATCAAGATCAAAATCAAGAGGCCCGCACTTTTTGAATTGTCGGGGAAAGGTCTCGGTTGTGGACACAGTTTTGACCAATTGCATATCATACAAACATATGTGTACCAATTTAAAGCTTGACGTATTATCTAACTATCGGCATAGAACTAAATTAATTTCTTCATTCAGAAAAATGTTATTAAGAATTTAGTGAATAAATTTTTTTCGAGAAAAAATTATAGGTTTTGTTGTGGAAAATCCGCTTAAAATTAAAAACATGAAAGAAATTCGCAAAAAATAACGAGAAATTGAAATTTTGTTAATTTAAAGAAAATTTATATATTCATAAAAAAAGAAGGATGACACATTTTTTAACATCCATCGTCGGAATGCTTGCAAGTAAAGTTATTGTCTAGTTTCGATGTCAAGCTCAAAGCTGTGACTTATGTACAGTGGCTTAAATGTTATTATTTTGTACTTAATAAACATACCATACACAACAATATAAAGCAGTATATAAGTGTGTAAAAAAAAAATCAATAGTATGACGTCAATCGGGCCTAAACGAAAATTTTTCTAAAAACAGCACAACAAATTTTGTGCATTTATTTTGGTAAAAGCCAAAAACAATTCACAAATTTCAATGACCACACTACAAGGAAAACGAAACAACAAAATGTTCTCCCCTATAAATTTAAATTGGCGCCAAGCGTCCACTCAAGTTCTCGCTGACTGGCCGAAACAGCTGTGTCGGCGCATCGCTGCGATTGGCAGACTTACACGTGCAGTTGGAAATTTTGTTTTCTTTTGCGCCTCAAACAGCGAGAGTGCATCCCAGCCAGAATGAACCGCTTTGAGATTCGGGAGGTACCCGGCAAGGTAAGATTACTATTAGTTTTATTATTGGTTAGTTTACTTATTCATTTCGCAGGGGCGTGCCATGATCGCCACAAAGAATTTTGCGGCCGATGAGGTGATCTTTGAGGAGGAGCCGTTTGTGTCCAGACAGTTCTCGTGGAACTTGGCCTACGGCTATGCCGCCTGCGATCATTGCATGCGCCCGCTGGAAACAGTGCTGGAGAACGTTCGTCGACTGGCCAGCGATTCGAAGGTGGAGGTCCCTCTGCTGCAGTACGATCCCACGGCCACTTGGGTTGCCCAGTTCACCCAGTGCCCGCGCTGCAAAGTGCCCTACTGCTCCGAGGACTGCCGGATGGAGGCCCACAAGCGTTATCATCGCGAAGCCTGTATGGGCGCATTCCGCTCCGACGACACACATCCTATTAACGTGCTCAACGAGACGTGGAAAAAGATGCATTACCCGCCGGAAACGGGCAGCATTATGTTGATTGTGCGTCTGATGGCCCTGTACAAGCAGAGCGCCAAGAAGTCGGAGTTCCTTGAACAGCTTCAATCCTTCCAAGCACTGATCGTAAATCGCGAGCAGAAAATCTACCACAAGATGCTGGGCGAAAACTTTGAACAGCAAATGGAGCAACTGTACCGAGCGTTCTGCAACGCCTTCGCTGGCGAGGAGTTTGCCTTGGTATATATTCATTGGGGAAAAACTTAAATTTCTTTCTTGAAATGTTTCTTGCCTTACCAGTTCACAACACCCGATGCCTTCAAAACGCTAATGGGCATCATGGGCACCAATAGCCAGGGCATTGCTACCAGCGTGCTGTCACAGTGGGTAACCAAGGTGTCCGACCTGCCACTGCCGGATTCTGACAGGACGCAGTTGGACACAGTAATCGATGGGCTCTACGCTAAGGTTGGAGAATGTAAGTACTAATTACATATTGGGAAAATGTTCTCCATAGGATTTTCGACTCATTATTTAGTTGCTGGCGAATTCCTGAACAACGAAGGCTCTGGACTGTACCTCCTTCAGAGCAAAATCAACCATAGTTGCGTACCAAATGCCTGCTCCACATTTCCCTACTCAAATGATATAGTGGTGATGAAGGCGTTGGTCCCTATCCAAGAGGGCCAGGAAATATGTATCTCCTACCTCGATGAGTGTATGCTGGAGCGAAGCCGTCACTCGAGGCAAAAGGTCCTGCGCGAGAACTACATATTCGTCTGCCAGTGTCCCAAGTGCCGCGCCCAGGCCTCCGATCCCGATGAGACCAGCGACGAAAGCGAGGATGATGACGAAATGGAGGACTACGAAGAAGATGACGACATGAACTAGAATAAATGTCATTCCTTGTTGACGGATAATAGTTGGTTGTAATTAGTAAAGAATACTAAGATTTTAAATATTAATTTTATAAAAATTGACTTGGAAGGGCCACCCTTAATCGCTATCTGCACTGCAGGCAAGGACAAAGGTAAAAACAAATATTTTATTTCAGATTAAAATATTATTGCCTGACGTTATACTTAAATTTAATTTTTATAAAATTAAAACTATAATTCTGAGATTATCAAAAAGGGAGTTTTTGTAGTAGATAGAAATATGTTGCAAAACATCAAAGTTATCATTTTTGTCCTATAGGACAATATTATATAAAGGACCTTATTATAATAATTTCCCCGATTGTTGCTTTGACAGCTATAATATATCCTTTTTCGATCAGTCCCATCCCGACTTAAGTATGCATGTGGGTATGTACATATACTGCCCAGCTAACCAGCGGAGTTCGGTTCCCAGTGCAGTGCACAAACCCTCCCCTAGGGAGGCCCCAAAAAGTGTCCTAAAGGAGCATGTTTAACGGAGAAAATGGTCTTTTCAATATATATGAAAACACTGCTCCTTCAGGAGTCCTGAAAGAAGTGTAGCTCCTGATTGCAGTGATTTCTTATTGCTTTCGTGCTCCGAAAATACTCCAAAAAGGAGTCCGCAAACCCAGGCAATAAATCGTTCGAAACGGTCAAAAATCAAGCCCATTAAAATAGGCCGAAGATATCGGTTTAAAAACAAGCATTATACATATGTTTAGAATTAAATGGCAAAAAAAATTCCGGTCAAAATTTAGGTCAAAACATCGAAAACCTATGCCTATGGGGTAGTTTTAGATTTTAACAGGACTACGACCCAAAAAAGAAATCTGATCTCGTGATGCTCTGGTTAATCTGGAAGATCCCTCAGGCTGTGGATCCACTAGCCCAGTCACAGACCTAAGCAAATTTGCAGCCATTTTTGGATCTGGCCATTCGCTAGGAATCAATATCTTAGAAAAACAAGAAAGAAAGCTAGCTTCGGTACGCCGAAGTTTGTATTACCCTTGCAGTCTGCAATTGGATCATTGAAAATCGGTAAATAGGAATACATACGTTGAAAAGCAGAGAAGTTATAATTTTTGTACATTAACTTCCCCATCTTTCCCTATGGCAGCTAAGCAATAGGATACAGTGGTCCGATTTCGGCCTACATACAAACATATATGTATTCAGCTTGCAAAAAAAATAAGACTGCTGAAAATGTCAGCCTGATAGCTCAAAAACTGAGAGACTAGTTCGCTTATGAAACCGACAGACAGATTGATCGGCTAGTGATGCTGATCAAGGATATTTTTATATGTATAGATTATTGGGTCGGAGATGCCTCCTTCCATGCGTTGCAAATAAATTGGCAAAATTGCAACACCGTCTGCAAAGGGTTTATCCTTCACAACTTTCTCATTAGCGAAACTGACCAGAAGTGTTTTATTCATTAGACGCCAGATGATACTACAGTGACTGGTGAACGCACGGAAGGAATAGAAGCCACCACTAACTCATTTTCCACGACACATAGTGACGCTTTCTCGAAGAGCGAATTCCTCTACTCTAAAGTGGTCTGGTTGTCCATAACTCAGGGCATAATCCTCGTCTTCATCTTTTCACACATGGCCCATAATTTAAATAAGCTATCGGTCTTGTACAATGCTTTTGCGAAGTGCTTAATGAGAACATTAACATAACCTGAACATACAAACTAGGAGAGGCTTACGGCGCACTCAAGGAAATTATTGGACCGCAAGGTAAGGGCGTTTTTAACAGTGCAATCTAGCATGAATATCCCAGAGTCCAAGTCCGTAATCAACGTATCAGAATAAGCAAATTAATATCAATCAAAAGCTTATCGGCACAGTGAATGTTAATCTTAAGGTAAACTGATTGCTGAGCGTCCCCTTTCCGCACAGTTGTTGACAAGTTTATAAGCAAAGAAATACCAGGGACTTCAGAAAGTCCTGGCCAGCATACTGAAAGATCACGGTGGCCATTTGACCGGCAACACCTTTCTGCTGGCTTGCGTGTGCAAGGATTGCAAAGCCAGGGACTGGAAGTCAAATGAGGAATCAATGAAATTATAAATCTGACTATTTAACGTCTTTTATGTATATGTGTTTGTCGTTTTGTTCTTGTTATTCTATCAACACACCTACATAGACATAAAGTTAATTTTTAAATGGCTAACAAATCTCAGGAGCTACCATCGACGCCGCCGGCGGATACAGGCGTCAGATTTATCAGGTTATTGCTGCTCTCGGCTAACTCGGCGATGGACACGCGGCCACGCTGCTTAATAAATTTTGCCACCGCGGCAAGTTCCTCTTCCGAAACGTAAATAAACTTGCCGCGGTCGTCGATAACACCAGTGATGGTGCCATCGGCTTGTAGCTCTTGAATACGATCGATGGCCTGCTGCGTCTTAAGCTTGAAGGAGACGGCCAGATCCTCTAAAAGGACTACCTTGTTGTCCTTGAGATACTGTATGAAATCGGCGAGCAGGTTGTCCTTCTCGTCGACGTCGCCCTCCTCGAAGCCCTCTTCTTCGACGCTGAAAGCTGCCTTCATCTTCAGGTACTCCTCGTGCTCCTTTCGCTCGCGCTCCTCCTTAGCCAGGCGTTCGGCCTCGATGCGCTTTCGCTCCACCTCCGCCTCGATATCCTCCTGCTGCTTGCGCTCAGCGTCATCCTTAGCCTCCTTCGCCTTGCGCTGCTCGCGATCATGAAGCTCTTGCTCTCGCTGCATCCGCTTCTGCTCTTTGGCCTCCATCTTAGCTCGCTTCTTGGCGCCCATCTTCTCGTCCAGCACAGCGCCTTGGGGCACGCGGGCTCCATCGGCATCGGCGTTGGCCTCAGCCTCGATGTCGGAGTCAGCTAGAGCTCCTTGGGCCACAGCAGCACCACCTGCCGGAGCAGCTGCAGCCTGGGCATCCTGGCGCAGTCGGTTGCGCTGGTTCCTGGCTATTTGGGCCCGCCGCGGAACACCCTCTTGTGCGCGCTGTGGGACGCCACGTTGTGGAGCTGCTGCTACAGGCTTGTCTCCTATTTTGGGGCAATGATTAGTCGGATTTTAGGGAATTACAAAAAAATGTTCTTTACCTGCACATGTGCCGGATTTTTTCTTTTGGAGCAGGAAAATCGTAATTATTACGACCAGCAGAGCCGTGGCGATCCCCACGAGAATGATCAGGTCCATATCTCTTAACAAAACAGATTGCTCGCGATGTTTTGGCAAAAAAAGGTGAACGTCAACAAAAGTGGCACAGCTGTTGCGACGGCGTTGCCAGCCCGAAGGAGTATCGTACAGTCTTAGTTAGGGGAGCACAGCACGCGTGCCGTGAAATATCGTAAGTGGTCGTTCATAACTTAATAATATGTATATTATTTACTCTCCTAATGGACATAAACATGTTTATTTCTAATAAAAATGTACTCAATCGTTAGGGTGGAACTACTCATAATTGCTGTTAGTGCATTTAAAAAAGGTTTAACCTGGACGGACGATGGCATACCTCGTTACGCTACCATCTCTATATGCCAAACACTTTGACTTCGATCTGGCACTTTTTCATGTGACGTGTCGGCGAGCTTAACTTTATTAAACAACAATTTGGAAAAGTCACAGCATATAGCCAAAAATGCGCGAACAGTTTATCAGCCTGGCCCTGCTCCTGTGCGCCCTGCACAGCGCCTGCGGCCTGTACTTCCACATTTCGGAGACGGAGCGAAAGTGCTTCATCGAGGAGGTTCCCGACGAGACAACAGTGATAGGTAAGTTGCCGCAATCAGCCTTATGCCAACTCGAATGGTCAACCTAAGGAGCTAATGGCCACTTGTGTATTCTTCTGCAGTCAACTACAAGGTGGAGCTGTACGATCCGCGCTCCAATGGATTTATGCCGTCGTCACCTGGCATAGGAATGCATGTAGAGGTGAGGGATAGCGACGACAAGATAGTGCTGTCCCGCGTGTACAGTTCACAGGGCCGCATCTCGTTTACCTCGCACACACCCGGCGAGCACGTCATCTGCATGTACTCCAATAGCACCGCCTGGTTCAGCGGCGCCCAGCTGCGCGTCCATTTGGACATTCAGGTGGGAGAGCACGCCATCGATTACGCTAATGTGGCGCAGAAGGAGAAGCTGACGGAGTTGCAGCTACGCATCCGGCAGCTACTCGACCAGGTGGACCAAATCACCAAGGAGCAGAACTATCAGCGCTACCGCGAAGAGCGCTTCCGTCACACCAGCGAGAGCACCAACTCCCGCGTGCTCTGGTGGTCGCTGGCCCAGACCGTCGTGCTGGTCTGCATGGGCTTCTGGCAGATGCGCCACCTGAAGAGCTTCTTTGAGGCCAAGAAGCTAGTGTAAGGTGGTCAGCTCCTAAGCTGCCACTGCGACTGTTCCGTGTTTTCCCCACATTTGGATTCTCCTGGTGCAAGTGCGGCAAGAATTGCGAATTTCATCGATGGATTGATCATTATCAACAACCAGCCACAAGCCTCGACTCCAAGCACTTCTAGTTTTAATTTCTTGTGCGTAATTTAATAAAAATCCATTGTACAAAAACTGCATCCGCACATCCATCCTATCGCCGCAGTCAGCTGAGCCTGGTCCCGTGACTATGTCTGCCTCGCTGAGCGTGTCTTGGGCTTATCAGCAGCCTCTGGACAGATAACCTGTGGCGTCGGCGTTAACTCCCTAGTTTCGAGCTCCGCGCTGTCTACGACTGCAACGGACTGCTCCAACTGCCCTTTATCTCAGGCGTCGTTAGTAGCTCTTGGACCACTCTCCACAGCGGTCGTCAGTCGCGGCACAAATCCGACGACAAACAATAAAGCACGTTGTGGCAAAAGCCCAAAAGACCCACAAAAGCCGCAACTCTGTAACCCGATCCGAGCCGAATCGCTTGCAAGTCAACAACTGGCCTAGGTCTCTGCTCGCTCTCCGGTTCAGTTCGTTCACGTCGGATTAGGTGCCTGGCTGTGGAAAATGTTTCGCGCTACGGAAATCGGCAGCGAAGAAAGTGAGTCTATGGGCAGATAAGATAAGAACGTCAGGTAATCATCTCGCACATTTCCTCCATTACATATGTAAAGCCCTGCCTGCTTTGGCTGAGCTAACCCAGGGGGACTTTGGGTCGGAGAGACAGGATCTGGAGTGGGTCGATTGGAGAGGCGAGCGGCGGGCCCTGCTGAAAAGGCCTCAGCGCAGCTCGCTGCCCAATTATGGCATTGCTCCTCCACCCATCCGTATGGAATACAGATATCCCCGCGCCGTCTTCTTTGTTCTGGCCACCAAGTTTTTTGAGGCTTTTGCTGCCAATGGCATTCGCAGTAAGTGTAACAGCATAAATACAATTATTCGGCATTGTTTGGTCGAACAAATAAATTTTTTAATCCGGCTTATCAGCGTCAGAAACGCAAACACAGGGCGGTATAATTGTGGCAGTCAAAAGGTCTGAGATGCATTGTAATAAAGGAATAGATAAGTTGCAAGACACGCACTTTTGTTCTAACATAGGGGAGGTGTATATATTTTGTGAAACGAGGAAAGTGAATGTGAGATGTTTAATAAAATTAAATCCATTTTGATGTAAACATATTTCTTTAATACTAACATCCTTTATTAACGGGTGATCTGAAAAAGCCTATTTTAAAGCTCATTTCAATTTAAATTTAAATCAACATAGCCGCTAAACTAGCAAAGAGGTCTTAAAAATTTAAACGTAGTATGTTTAAGAAACTCTTTGTCGATATGAGTAACATAAAATGATGTTCGTAATCATTAAATTAAAAAAATAAAAACTATAAATAGAAAAAAGAAGGCAATTCGCACACCGAAGCTTATTTCGTGCAGTTCAGAAAGTATAAAATAACTATTCTATCTTACTTTCACTTTCTCTCTACTCCTGAACAGCTTTCTAAATATTCTATATGGAAGAAAAAAATCGTATGACACCTTTCAGTTAATTCTGAATGTATGGACAGCTCGTTATGTAATAATATATTTAATCCATATGTACATAAATATGTACATATGTATGTGTGTATATAGAATTATAATATTTTCATATAATGTAGGAAGAGTTTTCTTTTTAGGAGCATCTCATTTTTTTGCAATTTGTGGAACAGTCTCCATTGTAGCGCCGACCTTCGTTTCATGGTCAATAAATCGGAATTGATTACAGCCCGGCGACAACCCGATTACGAATTATTTAATTAAATTTCAGCCGTACTCGCCCTCTATCTGCGCGATGATCTCAACTTCACGGAGAGCTTCTCCACGGTTGTGCTGCACATCTTTAACTTTTTTGGACAGTTCTGCCCCATCATTGGGGCGATCCTGGCGGACAGCTACATGGGCAATGTGCGCACGATCTCGGCTTTCAGTTTCTTGTATGCGTTCGGATGGCTCCTTCTCACACTGACATCCCTGCCTACCATGGGCGTGTCTTTGGTGTGAGTTAAAATTTTGATTCGAGTTTCGTTAGTTTTTAAATCAAGACCCACATCTTTATCTTAGCTTGCTGGTGTCCATCGCACTTCTGTTCATAGCTGTGGGTAATGGGTCCATTCGCGCTTGCATCACCTCGCTGGGAGCCCTGCAGTTTAAGCTACCGGAACAGAGCGTCCACCTGGCCGAGTACTTCTCATTCTACTATTTCGTTTACTATTTCGGCATCTTTTTGAGCAAGATCATTCCGCCCCTGGTGCGGGTCAACTCGCAGTGTTTTAACAAGACGGAGTGCTATCCGGCCGTATTCGGCACTCTGGGCAGTGCGTTTTTAATGGCCTGGTGTGAGTATCCATCGGTTACTTTCCCCGAATTGATATCTATCGGTGAAGTTAGTTATCTTTTTGGTTGGGAAGTGCTTCTACAAGTCCGAGAAGCTGGCCGCGGACAACATTCTCTTTAAATTCTGTGGCTGTATCAAAACGGGTCTGGTGGAAAAATGGCGACGTCGCAAGTCCCCGAAGCGCTCTAGCTATTGGCTTCACAATGCTGTTGGAGCGTATGACGAGAGCTTCGTCAATGATGTATCACGGGTTTTGCGGGTAAGTATGCCTTAAAGATGCCTTAAATCTGCTTCCAGTAAATGAGTGCAATCATCCTCTCCAGATTTCCAAACTGTTCATCCCGCTGCCCTTTTATTTTGCTCTGCTGGCGCAGCAGGACTCCAGCTGGACCTTTCAGGCCACCCAAATGAACACCACAGTATTGGGTGTAACCATCCAACCGGATCAGGCCAAAGCCGTCGGCCCCATCTTTCTCTTCATGCTCATCCCCCTGTGGCAGTATATAATCGTTCCTTTGTTGCGTCGCTATCTAGACTGGGAACTGCAGCCGCTCCACAGTGTGACCGTGGGTGGGATTTGCTCTGCAGGAGCTTTCCTGTGTGCGGGAGCTGTGCAAGAACGTATTGCGGTGAGAAATGATAAATTCAGGTTCCAGGTTTCCAATGGTAGTAACCATTGAATTCTTTGGCTTTTTAGAATTCGCCCATGCAAACGGTTAACATAGCTTGGCAGATGCCACAGTTTCTGCTCCATATGATGGGCGAACTGCTGCTCTCAATTCCGGGTCTGCAGTTCGCCTTCACGCAAGCCCCAACTACCATGAAGTCTGTGGTCACGGCTGCATGGTTCCTGAACAATGCCTTCGGCAATCTCATCGTGGTCCTGGTCACTGAGCTGGGTTTGCTTAGCTCCCAAATGGCAGAGTATTTCTTTTACGCGGTGGTCATGCTGGTGTGCATCATCATCTTTGCCCTATTGGCTTTTGATTACACCCTGCAGGAACGCAAGGGGGGCCTGTACGTTCGAAGCTTGAACTCCGATCCGGAGGATCGGGATGTGAGTAGCCCGAGCCGGAGTGACAGCATCTAGCTGACTAATCAAGTATCACTGGTAATTTATTAAGACACGCACACATGCACACAAGCACTAAACTAAACTAAAAAAAAAAGAATACTTAAACGCTAACTTATTGGGTTAGTCGATGATCTTAAACATGTACTGCAGCTCCAGATGGGTGTCATCCGGTAGATCGGTGCAGTGGACGGCATTTTGCACCTTGGATTTACCGAACTTTGCGCGCAGTGTGTGCGGACGCAGCAGCTTGGCGATTTCCGGGTCCATAGGCCCGCAGAAGTTGCGGAACTCCTTGTGCGCATCCTTGTTGGGATCGGCGGACGCGATTTCCATACACATGCACACCCCGCTAGCCAGCTGCGCCACCATGGGTATGTATTCAGGCAGAACGCCGCGGTACACCTCGTAGAACTCCTCGCAGTTAATGCGCGCCATTAGTATCATGCGCATGGCCGTCACCCGGAAGCCATTGGCCAAAATCTCGGCAATGATGTCACCCAGCAGGCCGTCCTTGATGCTGTGCGGCTTGATGATGGCCAGTGTGGTGTCCTGGAACAAGCACTCTTTGATGATGCTGTGACTCGCCTCGAAGAAGAATCGCAGGTCCATCTCTACGTCGTTATCGTTGTCCGAGTAGTAGAACCCGAAGCGAATCTCCTCACTCTCGCAGAGCTCCTCCAGGCTGGGCGACAGCTTAACACTGGAAGCCTCCAGTTCGGGGCTTTTGTAGCGAGCGCAGGCTTTCATAGTCTCGACCACGTTGTCTCCTATTAACTCCAAGCTGATCGCCGGGCCAGCCAAAAGTTCGTTCATCAGGACACTAGGATGGGATCGGGTGGGTAAAATTCAACCATTTAGATGTTTTACTACTCACGAAATGGAGACATTCGTTTTGTCCTTGCCGGATAGAAACTGAGTGGCCATCTTGGGCGTGAGATCAACCATCAAGCCCTTATTTATGTTGATCTTGTTGTCGATCAGCGTTTTCAGGAACTTGCCCAGATGCTTGGTCCACATGCTGTTTTTCAGCAGAACGAAGCCCCTGGAAGAAATCGAGGATGCATTTTTGGAGGAGGCAGTGTGGTTGCTGGTTAAGGTAACACCCACTTCTTGCGGTATTTGGCCAGGTTGGTGCGCGTGGTGTCGTCTGCATAATCCACAATGTCAAACTGCCGGCCAAACACATTGATCTTGGAGCCAACGAAAAAGTCGCGCTGCGTCAGCTCCGGAATCTTGGTGCGGCGCAGGAAGGTTCGCTTGTTGCGCTGGTCAAACTAGAAATCAGGTGATCCAGGTGATTAGATGTTGGCAGGATGTATCTGGCTAAGATGGCATACCACCTCTACCGCTTTGTCGGCCACATAGTAAGTAATTAAGAAGGTGCGGATTATTCCCGCCTCCGCGTGATACCACTCGGCCACAAAGGCCAGACGACGTTCGCTGGCCGGAATCGTAGCTGGTTTCATTTCGATGCCTGCGCTCTGATGGCTTTTTGGGTTTTTCGTTCGATCGCTTGACACTAAGATCTGTTTTTTCGAGTTAAAACTCTTCGATTGCTTCGCATTTTTAAACATGCTTCCTCTTTCCAGCGTTTCCACAGCAACAGTGCTGCCAAAGCAACCAACAAAAAAAAACAAGAAAGCTAACTTCGGTAAGCTGAAGTTTGAATACCCTTGTAGTTTGCAATGGAATCATTGAAACTCGATCCATATTGGTAAACTTACAAAATTAATTTAATTAATTATTTAATTATTTGTAAATTTGTATAACATTTACTTACACTTTTTAAATTTTACATGTAGAATTTTAAATTTTCGTATAAATCAACCGATCATTCTATGGAAGCTATATGATATAGTTGAATAGTAAATGAAAATAAATGTTAATGAAATTAAAATGTAAATTAAATATTAAATGTTAATGAAATTAAAACCGTAATTCTAAAGTCGCAAAAAACAGATATATCTCGAAATTTATAAAAATCCGTTAAAAAACAGGGAAGCTATAATTTTTTTTTCCATTAATTTTCCCATTATTCCTATGACACCTTTAAAATGTAGTGGTCCGATTCCATCCGATCCTACATACATACATACATATATAGTAACTGAAATAGGAAGAAAACTAAGAGACTAGTGTGCGTATAGACAGATAGACGGACAGACGGACATGGCTAAATCGACTCGGCTGGTGATGCTGATCAAGAATATATATTTTTTATGGGGTCGGAGATGCTTCCTTCACTGCGTTGAAAACTTCTGCACAAAATTACCTGCAATGGTATAAAAATAATTTTAGAATTATAATGTTCAGTAGAGGTTTTTATATTTGATTCATGCTGAAATTGTACCACATACTAAGGATTACAAAAGCAAAACGTTCAGATGCCTATGCAAACGGCTTTCAGATATTTGTATGTATGTACATATGTATGTACATGTTGATATTTGTTGTTAGGCTCCGTTCACGAAGTTCGATTGCATTGAACTATGCATTACTTGTTTCTTGCCCTAGACATGATGTCAATACATATTCTATGAGCACAAGAATGCAAATTAGGGGAATCTTTTACACAATGTATTCAAATTTTCTCAAAATAAATCGCTCCTACTAGTTTCGAATGTAAAATGGTTGAAAAAGTTGTGATGACAAATACATGAGAACAGTGCTGCCAGTTTTAGTTTAAAACAATAAGAGGGAGCTAACTTCGGCTCTTTTTTTAGTTTTAGTCTGATATCTTTATAAACAACGAAATTCTGCTATTTTGTCCCGATCGTTCTTATGGCAGCTATAAGATAGTGTTTTTATAAAATTAGCAGAAAAGGCCCGAGTATACATATTTTCTTATATCTGGAATACCCGCTTCTCACTCAGTGTGATTTCCTACACTTTTTGTAGTGCTTTTTTTTACCATTCCCTTTTCCTTAAATTTCAATTATTGTTTAAGTTTTCGTTTTTTATTGTAATTTCCTTTATTTACAGGAAACAAAAATAATAAATTGCAAATTGATTTTGCAATGAATTGGTAGTAGCTTTCCTCCGGTTGTTAATTTCTAGCGTAAAACTTATGTTTTTCCCTTGTCGGCGCTAAATCATCTTGTTCCTTGTGTTGCTTCTTGTTAACATCGCTCCTCTGAATACGTGTATTCAGCTTAATTAAATATGGGTTTCTTTTTGATTGGAATAGTGTATTATGTACGCATGCGTTAGTGGATGATTTGATGGGGGGTGGAGTGACTGATCGATTTTTTTTTTTTTTTTTTTGGGAAGAGTGCGTGGGAGCAGTGAGTGTTGTGTTGTGTTCGTGTTGACTTAATGGTATAAGCGCCTCGGCTAACGCTACGACTACGCCAAAATGCTAGACACCATCCATCCGGCGGCCTAGGCAGCCGGCTTCTTCTTGTCGCCCTCGCCGTCGCCGTTACCACCCTCTTCCTCTTCCTCGTCATTCTGCGATAGGCTAGGGATGTTGTCATCTGAATCTTCCTCTTCGTCGTCGACATTGAAGTCGTCGAACTTGTTGTTCCAGTCGCCACCAGGGCTATTCAGGAAATTGCCAAACATGCCGTTGTCTTTGGCATCACCACCTGCGGAGTAAAATGTAATCAGACGTTGCATTCGTTCAGCTTAATAAAAAAAAATAGTAGCCCCCGAACTCACCCTCCTCGTCATCGGACTCATCGCGCCACTTGGCGAAGTTGGCTTTCAGGAAATGCAACTTGGTCTTGTCCGTGGTCAGGGAGGACCAGTAGGGACCCGCTGCCTTCTTGGGTATTGTGAACTCCAGGCAGCGGCCAATATTCTTGCTGGTCACCTTTTCGGGATCGACCTCGTGAAGGAAGTTTAGTGTGACTTCGTACTTCTTTGATGGATCCAGCACGTTGACGCCCTTGAAGGTGAAGCTGTTTTCCGTCACTCTGCAAGGCACAATTCGAATTAGAGGATTAGGGGCTGGTCCGAATCAATAGCTACAACTGGCTGCACCTACTTGTGTTCGATATCCTTGCACTCTACATCAATAATGACGTAGACCAAGTCATTGCGCTGAGCCCAGGAAACTGGAGGCGGAATCGAGCTGAAACGAAGCGCATTGTTAGGTAAACACAAACAGACTACCACTTTAGGTGTAGGGTGCCCGGCGTGTAGGGTATGCTATTGTCATGGCAACCCGCGGCGAGTTTTCTGGAAGCCGCTGGACAAGCTTCGACCTATGCAAATCCCAATGGCTACTATTTGCATATATGCACGATTCGCCCGGCCGAAAGTCCATGCCGAAAATCCGTCAAGCCAGACATAACCTCAAATGCTGCTTCACTGATTTGGCCCAGAAATATCGCAATGCAGATGCGCACGGGACACGCCCACTGCCCAGTGCAGAGTCCCGACCATCGCCCGGTCGTGTGGAGCGCCTGCAGTAGGTTTCGTCTCCAGCGACCAGGCTGGCGGTTGAAAATGGACGCCGCCGCAACAAAGCACGCGACGCACAAAGAAGCCACAAAAAGAAGTGCCGATAAGGATCGGGAATCGGGCCGCGCCGGCAGACTTGACTTACCCTACTGCTGCCGACATTCTGTTGCTAATTGTGAAACGCTGGTTAACGATTTACGGAGCCGGGGCACTACTAACTGACAGCCTGTT
>VNJW01005647.1:0-19301 GCA_008042615.1 Drosophila auraria | reverse complement strand
CTCGATTACTGTCACAAGTCATGGGAAATCTACCCGCTGATAGATTAAATGGACAATTTCCATTCGAAGTCAGTGGCGTGGACTTCTGTGGTCCAATTAAGGTTTCGCTAAAGTTGCGTGGCAAGCCACCTGTGAAAATGTATATTGCAGTCTTTGTGTGTTTTATCACCAAGGCTGTGCACTTGGACGTAGTCACAGATTTGACTTCTAACTCTTTCATTATGTATCTCCCCAGATTCATAGGACGACGAGGGCCTGTTGCGCGGCTATACAGCGACAATGCAACGAATTTTGTCGGAGCAGCTCGCAAACTTCAAGATCTTGTCAAGGCTTTCACTGCTCACAGCTGCGCAATGGTAGAGCATGCTGCAACGCACGGGACAGAGTTCGTCTTCATTCCCCCTCGAGCCCCCCACTTCGGTGGCTTGTGGGAAGCAGCAGTGAAGGTCGCCAAGCATCTTCTCATTCGGGCCATCGGCAGCGCTTTGTTGAGCAAGGACGAGCTCGACACAATCGTCGTGGAAGTGGAAGCTATACTGAACACCAGGCCAATAGTGGCCGTCACCACCAATCCGAACGACATTCAAGCCATAACCCCAGCACATCTACTAGCTGGTCGAACGCTAGGTGCGCTGCCACCCGTGTCCGTGCAACGCGTCAACGACTACAAGCTCTCTTACTTGAGCAGATGGCGGCTCGTGTCCGCCATCAAGGAGCGCTTTTGGACCAGCTGGTTGTTAGAGTACCTTCTCAGCCTTCAACAGAAGCAGAAGTGGACCAAAGATCAGCACAACCTCGTGGAAGGCACCATCGTTTTAATTCACGAGGAAAACATTCCGTCGCAAGGCATCCTAGGCATCGTCACTAAAGTATTTCCAGGATCGGATGGAAAGGTTAAATTGGAAGAGGTCGAAACGAAAACGGTCATGTCAAACGAGCCATTCATCGACTAGCTCCGCTCCCTATTATTTGATTTGAAGTCTGGAGACTTTCAATGTGGGCGGTGTCAAGTCATTTCGCGGTATTAGGTTAACATTAAATTAAATCATGAAGTAAATAAAATTGTAAGCAATGAAGTAAAATAATGTTAAGATCAGAACTTATGTTAAGCTTTCCTCTCTTGTATTTGCACATGCAGCCGCTGCGCTCGGCTAAAGCTCTATGCATATGAGAAGATTATTAAAGCCAGTGAAGGCAGTTGAAAAACTATACTCTACAGATCCACACCGTGTTCCTCATTTTCGTGGCTGTTTCCTGACGGAAACAGATTAATAATAGTTATTAATTTCTGACTATTCAACGGTCGCTATGAAGTTCAGAAAGAAGTAAATCAGGAGGGATCAAAACATACTACAACGACAGCCGAGTATATGAAGAAATGGGGTTCATTCAGGCGCGAACGAAGATTCAAGATGGCCGATTGTAAGATAGGGCGATTGTAGCAGGCCAGAAAATTTTAGAATAGGGACACACTGGTTGCTATTTCACCATATAAGGCGTAATTGCATCAGTCAATTTGGCATATCCCTCCATCCCGCTTTAGAATAAGATAACTATAGTCATCACTCTTTTTCTCATTGTACGCATGCATTCGAAGTTGCACGTAGAAGTCAGTCGCTATGAGAATTTGGCCGAGGAATACGTGATCTCCATTGAGTGCGTAAGTCGAAGTTATTAATCTCTGTGTTTAATTAATAATCTTAAATCATAAATTGTAAACTTTACCGGATATAAATAAAATAATTAACTTGTAATTCCCTTGCATTATTAACCACATCTACGTTCTCCGAGGTTTGGAAAACTGCAAAATTCCCCAATCCGATCCCCAAAGCTAAAAACGATTTTCGACCTATCTCCATTCTTCCATATCTAGCTAAGTCATTTGAGCGATTAGTTGCCCAAAAAATACAAGCATTTTTGGACAATAATCATATCTTTAGTAAAAAGGAATCTGGGTTCAAAAAGGATCGAAGCTGTACTACCGATATCTTAAAGATTTCAGAAGATATACGCCAACGGATTGACGACAGCAAAGTGACATAATTAACCCTTCTTGACTTTAGCAACTATTGACTCTATTGACCATGTGATTCCCTGTACCAAGCTGCGTTCGCTGTATAATTTTTCTCCATGTGCAATAAGGCTTCTTCAAACCTACCTTACCAATATAATGCAGGCAGTTGTTTCGCGAAGCCTGAAATCTGATTTCTTGCCTCTACATGTATCCTATTGTAAATGATCTTCCTAATTGTTTGTCTGACTGTGATGTACACCTTTATGTATATGATGTCCAACTATATGTAAGTCGTCCCCTAACCAAATTTATGAATGTGTAAATGTTACCAACAATGGAATCCAAAAAAATATCAACTGAGCGAAGTCGAACGGGCTGCATTTAAACCCTACTAAAACAAAAACAATAATAATTTACAAGAAATCGCTAAACCCCAGCTCGCTTCCACAAGTTTTTGTTATTAATGCAGCTCTTCCCTATGTTGAACAGGCCACAAACTTCATATTACCAAGGCCACTGGAAAAATGTACGTAATGATCAGGCAGCTATCTCTGACCCAACAGCTTATTCCGCAGAATATCAGGATGCTAGTGGCCAAAACGTGCATAATACCAACTCTCTTCTACGGCATTGAAATTTTTGCATCCACTGATGCAGCAAGTATGCATAAGCTGAAAGTTGCATTTAACTTAGTAGCGCGTTACATATTACATAAGTTTTGAGTCCTGGATACAGTTAAGAATTAGCCACAATACTTAAAAGATATTTTGTAAATGTATACATCCGCTAGGACAAATAATATTATCTGCAAAAGGCTTAAACTTTTTTTTTTCAAATGTATTTTGTCTCTTTAAATAATCTCCCGTTTTATTTCCCAACTGTTTAATTATACTAAAAATTTCTATGTATGTTTAGTGTGAAAGTTTTTATAATGTTAGTATGTAAGATAAAATGATTAATGTAAAATGTAATTGAACACTTAGCTTGTAGGACCAGGATAAAACGAAAATAAAATTAAAAATCAAAAATTAAAACCAGTTCAATCCGTAAAAGAAGACAACCCAAGAAACCACTCAACAATAAGAACGTACTCTAAAACAACCAAGGAATCACCAAAATTACCGAGGGAACCGAGTGAGCTGCTATTTTTTTGTGTAATTGAAGCCCAAATGTAAAAAAAAGCGTGTTGATTTTTGACCTGGAATTACTCAAAATCCTAACGTGTTGGTCCATTTTGGATAACATATTCGTTGTTCGCGCCAAGAGGGTGCTTATTTTTGAGAGCCAGTGTGAAGCGCTAGCGGCTTCGAAGGCTTCCGCTTTACGGAGCCTAGCGCTCTCGCACACTCTCTCTCCCTCTCTCTTCATCCTGACTTCCAGTCCGCAAGAGCTTTCCAAGTCGGTCTCCCAACTTCTATTTATATGACATGTAATGAGTTTTAATTTGCGACCAGCCGATGAAGGCATAATAAAGCAGAAAAATTCCTACTACTACCCAACAACTCCATATTCATTTTTTCTACGTGGGATTTTGGGAAATCAACCTCGAGCATTCTTATCTTGGCTAATAGTCCGCCCACACCTCTTCATTCGTATTCAGCGCAAACAAATAATCTATAAGCACTAACCCCGCTCAAATTTAAATTTTCATTTTGCAGGCCTGTGTGGTTAAAGGTAAAATCTTCATAACTTTTTTCAAAGCGCATCGCAGACCAATTTCTAAAATTAAAATTAAAAGCCAAGAATGAGTACTACACTATTCCGTTTTGAAATTAAAAAAAAAAAAACAAGAAAGTAAGCTAAATAATAATAATTGCAGATAATAATTAAATTAAAATAATGAATCGTATATATTGTTTTAATCCAAACTCTTTAAAACAACGAAAATCGGCTGATTTGGACCGATCGTTTCTATGGCAGCAATAAGATATTGCACAGCTATATTTAAATTAAAAAACCATTTACTAAATTTTAATTCGATATTTTAAAAAAACAACGCTCGGAACTATTGCAGCTATAAAATATAGTGGTCCGATTTGAATGAAATTTTAAATGTATGTATTTAAAACCAACAAAAACGGGCCCATTTTGGACAATCTTTCCTATGGCAGCTATAAGATACAGTGGAGCGATTTCGCCCGTCCCGACATATGTATATACTAGCTGCAATAGAAAGAAGACTATCTGCAAAGTTTCATTCAGATACCTCAAAAACTGAGAGACTAGTTTGCGTAGCAACGGACAGACAGACAGACGAACATGGCTGGTGATGCCGATCAAGAATATATATACTTTATGGGGTCGGAGATGCTTCCTTCACTGCGTCGCAAACTTCTGATCATATATATATATATATATATGCAGGCCTGTGTTATTAAAGGATAATATCATACGTCCGAGAAGTGCCCTATAACTTACCAGTATGGGTATTCGGAAAAAAAAGGCGTCAACCCAAATTGTGGAAACACTTTTCAAATAAATTTTTCTTCTCTTGGCAAATTCAGTTATTTCTCAACTATAGATTTTTAAAAAGGTTTTTACATAATTCTCATTAAAGAAAATATAGAAAAGCAGCCTTTTCAATAAATAATGGGAAATATTCCTTCGTTTACCGTTTACCCTCGCAAAGCTACAAGTCAAAAGGATGGCAACCTTCTCATAAACAAGACTGTCGTAAAATGCACCCACTCTTACTACAAAATACAAATCTAAAAACAGAAATTTATAATACCAGCCGAAATAATATTATCAGTCTATTAAAAAAGAGTTCATCATTTATACTAAAACAAGTACGAAAGCTACAATCGAGTGTCAAAAGCATTGTGAGTGAAATTAAAAGGCACAAGGGTACGATAATTTACTTTGTAACTTTGTTTACTTTGTCAGGGAGGTACTGAAGACGACGCAGCTAGCATGAACAAACAGAGGGTGTGGAAAAAAAATCCCAAACCAATGTTTCTAACCAAAGCCAAGACTCTCACCAGATTTGTTAAGTTTCAGGGCTACAACATAGCAAAAATTTGTGACAAATTAAAATTTGTAAAATGCACTATAACTAAAGAACGAGAGGTCTCCCATTGGATATTATTGTTTAATATTGAAGTAGAAAGGCCAAAGCTCATTTTAAGCTGAATACCCGCTCTGGGCAACGTAAGGATTGGGAGTTAGTAAGCCTTGAAAAGTGCCGATTCAAGCAGTGCATGATACTTTGACCGCGATTTTCTCAAAATTGGTGGGTGATGGGAACTTTTCAGTTTCGGACTAGCAATGTACCGGTTCAGATCTACCAGAATCAATGGCTTTTATTCGCCGGCAAAAAAAAGGTCGATTTTTGTCGACCTGTGTAATCGATTACCACTATGTACCCAGATCGGTAACCTATTCCCTAAATTTGCGAAATTATTGCACAACTTGGGGACAACAAATATTTTTCGGTATTAGATCTTAAGAGTGGTTTTCACCAAATACCACTGATGGACATAGAAAAAATTTGCTGTAAATGGTGAAAATACGAGTATGAGTTCACCGGACTCCCATTCGGCTAAAAAAATTGCCCATCCATCTTTCAAAGAGCTTTAGGTGATGTACGTGTATTAAGTGAATGCATTGGGATATTTGCTATATGTACGTGAAAGACATTATAGTCTTTAGCATTATAGTCTTTTAACCCTACAAGACGCGAACATGAGGGTCCAAATAGAGAAATGTCCTTTCAAAAACGAAGTAGATTTCTTGGGGTATGCAATATCAGAAAATGGGATTATGGAAAATATCAGAAAATGGGATTTACAAAACAAAAAAGGAAACTAACTTCGGCAAGCTGAAGTTTATATATACTTGCAGATAATAATTAAAATAAAAATAAGAAATCATATATATATCGTTTTAATCCGAAATCTTTAAAAACAACGAAAGGCGGTTAGTTGGACCTATCGTTCATATAGCAGCTATAAGATATAGTGGTCTGATTAGAATGAAATTTGAAATGCATAGCTTTTTTTTAAATTAAAAGACACTTTACTAAGTTTTATTTTGATATCTTAAAAAAAAAAAAACGAAAATCGAATAATTGGTTCGATTTGAATGAAATTCTAAATGTATATTGCTATATTTAAGGAATAGCGACATATCTCCGCGCGGCATTTCTCCGCGCAGACGTTTTCAAAGCGACATATATCCGCACGGAGTTCGGCGTCATATCTCCGCGCGGAGATATGGCGTTTTGGAAACGACATATGTCCGCGCGGATTTTCGCGCCATATCTTGCGGGAAAAATTTATGAGCGGAGATATTTCGCACGGACTTATGTCGTTATCCCATATTTAAATTAAAAGATAGTTTACTATGTATTAATCCGATATCTTGAAAAACAACGAAAATCGGCTAGTTTGATCCGATCGTTTCTATGCCAGCTATAAGATATAGTGGTCAGAACTGGATGAAATTTTAAATGTTTGGCTATATTAAATTTAAAACGCCTTTTACTAAGTTTTAATCCAATATCTTTAAAATGAATCGAAAATCGTTCCTATGGCAGCTATAAGATAAAGTGGTTCGATTTGGATGAAATTTAAATTGTATAGCTATAATATAATTAAAGGTTCATATAAATTTAGTTTGAGGCCAATATTTGCAAAAATAGCAAAAATATGACATTTTTTCCCTATCTTTCCTATGGCAGCTATAAGATATAGTGGTCCGATTCCAGCCGTTCCGAAATATATACTAGCTGCAATAGAAAGAAGACTATCTGAAAAGTTTCATTCGGATAGCTCAAAAACTGAGACTAGTTTGCGTAGCAACGGACAGACGGACATGGCTAGATCGACTCGGCTGGTGATGAAGCTGATCAAGAATATATATACTTTATGGGATCGGAGATGCTTCCTTCACTGCTTTGCAAACTTTTGATCAAAATTATAATACCCTCTGCCAGGGTATAATAAAAGAAATTACTAAATTTCCAGTCCCGAAAACATTAAAAGATCTCCGTTCCTTTCTGGGCATGACAGGTTATTGTAGGCGGTTTATAAAGGACTACGCGAAAACAGCAAAACCTTTGACCATTCTTTTAAGAGGCGAATAAGGCCGTATATCAAAAGCCAAGTCAAGCAGAACCACTATTAACTTGGGCAAAGACGCAATAACAGAATTGGAGAAACTTAAAAATACCCTAGTCTCCAGAAACATAACCCTTGCCATCCAGACTTCGGAAAAGAATTCCTGCTGACTACAGACGCTTCAAGCTCAGCAATAGGTGCAGTAACGTTTATATCGCGCACTCTGTCAAAAACTAAAGAGAACAACAAAACTTACGAAAAAGAGATGCTCGCTATCGTTTGGGCGCTCCAGAGTTTAAGACACTACCTTTACGGGTACTCGAAACTGGTAATGTACACGGATCACAAGCCCCTCAGTTTTCCAAATAGCGTAATTAAAACCACGAGATCAGGTACAAGCCCGGAGTAGCTAACATAATAGCAGATGGGTTGACCCGCGCTCCAGCGGAAATTAATTCGTTCAGTTTCTCAGCAACCGTCCACAGCGACGAAAGCTCGTCAAACAACCTCATATTTTCAGTAGAAGCACCAATTAACGTATCATTTAAAAATCAACTATATTTACTGACTGGCGACACAGATTAATATAGATTAGAAATCACATTCCCGACATACCACAGACATATAATAAAACAAAAATCTTACAAAGAAGAAAAACTCATAGCAATTTTAACTAGACCAAGCGCTTGCTGATTCCATTACTCGGCCGGAGTACTCATTCGTGGCGGAGTAAGACGGCACCAACTTGTACAAGGGTTTCAAAGTAGTCGCATGTGCCTACGAAGAGTTCCTGCGGTCCCTCAAAGACACACTGCTAAGACTGGACGCAACTTGGACGGGTGCTAAGATAGACGTCGTCCCCACACACCAAATTCCAGAGCACACGAATATGAAGGTTTGGATCCCACCTCCTAGGGTCAACCGGAGAACAAAGAGAGTGCATTGGATCGGGCAATTCTAGACACAGTAGGTTCCTTAACAACAACATACTGAGGCCAGAAATCAGCAGAGCATATTGTGTTAAAAAGTTCGTCAGGGACTTTTATTTCGAAAGATGAAATATCCCTAGCATACGAAAATTTTAATTGTTCCACCTTAATTTTATCGGACTTGGTTCCGTCTTGAATAGACAGTAACATCTTCAGATGTTTGAGACCGGTGAATCCGAGAGACAAATATCTCCCTCGTTGGTAGTACTGCAATAAAGGCTTTTGGCACCACAGACTGATTTGCTGTATTACCAATTTCGTATTATCCTGGGTAGCATTCGGTACGGGGATCTGAGGGGTCGTTAGTTTTGACCCCCCAGCGGACTCAACGGATATCACTGAAGCTTCGGTCCCTGTCGCGGCACATTCAGAGGCCGAACTTTGTCTTGCACCCCACCTCAATATCATTGGAGGGAGTAAGCTGTTGAGAACCCGCGTCGAGGTGCCATACACCATACTTTTCCTTGTTTTCTTCACTATATGTAACAAAAAAGTCCTTTCTCTTCTAAAACCGGACTCTGCATTGTTCAGCAGGCCATTTGTCTCTAAATATCTCGAAATTTGCTTCGCCATTAGGTTTTCGCTTACCTTTGACAAAAAATGCAATATAGATATTGGCCTATTGCACCAGTTTACAAAATAAAAAAAAATAAATGCAAGCCTGTTGATGCGAAATTCTGGTAGAGTTGAGACCCCAGATCACGAAAATGGCTTTAATTTTTTTTTCTATGCATACGTTTTTTTTTAAAGATTTTTTACAGTTTTACATAAAAAAAATCTGCTCATTTTCCGTTTCTCATTTTATAGCTCGAGTTGTAGCCAACCAATTTAGCCGTCGAATGTTTAATTTTACAGGTAATGAACGAACCTTTCGATTTTTTTACACTTTATTTATATTGGATAAGTACTTTGTGTGCTGGTGGTCGATAAACTTGAAAAAAGTGGAAATGTTAATCTGTTAACTCAAATGTTAACATGCTGCTAGCATCCTAAGAACTCGAAAAAAATCCGTTGTTTATTTAACAAAACTTAGCTTTTTTTCATAGCTAAATCCGGCTGTTCATCACATCTAGCAAAGTTAACAGACCATCTAAAGGCGGTGTCCAACACTGTACCTTTAATCTAGTAGACATCTGGCCAAAAATTTAAAAAAATTTCTCATTTTACTTAACTTTGAAAATCCACGATAAATCCATTTTTCAACGGATTTCTAGAGTTGAAGGCCTGTTTGATACTTTGGGCGATTAAATTTAGAAAAAAATACGTTTTGATTTTTCAACGGATTTTTTTCGAGTTTTTAGGATGCTAGCAGCATGTTAACATTTGAGTTAACAGATTAACATTTCCACTTTTTTCAAGTTTATCGACCTCCAGTACACAGAGTACTTATCCAATATAAATAAAGTGTAAAAAAATCGAAAGGTTCGTTCATTACCTGTAAAATTAAACATTCGACGGCTAAATTGGTTGGCTACAACTCGAGCTATAAAATGAAAAAACGGAAAATGAGCAGATTTTTTTTGTGTAAAACTTTAAAAAATCTTTTAAAAAAAACGTATCTATAGAAAAAAAAATTAAAGCCATTTTCGTGATCTGGGGACTCAACTCTACCAGAATTTCGCATTGGAGCATTTTGAGTGTAAACTAGTGTAGTCATTTGGCAATTGGGAGTATCTTGGCATCCTTCCACCTCTCCGGGAAAGTGGAAGTAGTCAGAATTATAGCAAAAGTGATATGTTTCAGAGTTTGTGGCAATATAATTTTTATGAATTTGTAGGTTAATGTCTTCAACTCCTACCGCGTTGGATCGTATACAAAGGACAGCTTCTAATACATCACACTCACTAACACACGAAAAATCTAAAACTTGTATCACAGCTTAAATCACAGTCATTATTATTCACAACGTGATCACAGAACTCTTTGAATGGTACCTCAGGTACCTGGCATTGCACAAATTTAAGGTTTAACTCGTTTACATCCAAATCTATCTCCAGTGAGCGTCTTTGTTTTACAACACCTAGAGCTTTAAGGACTTTCCATGATTAACAGGAATTAACTGCATTGTTAAATTTCATATGAAAATCTTTGCATTTAGAAAAATGTATATGGTCGGTTCTGTATATAAATAAGCAGTTTTGTACCTTTTCCATTTTTTAAAAGCCCTATATCTCAGATATATCGCATTTTGTATGTTACTATTGAACCATTGCTGTTTATTTTGTTTTATAATAGTGGTCTTTATAGGAACGCAGGTATTATAAAGATTGATTACGTTATTACGTACTCGATTTGCTCATCAACAGATACAAGACTATACAACACATTCCAGTCGCACGGAGTACTTTCAAATGCTAATAAATTGTAGTCAATATGTTTGAAGTCCCTAAATATAATTGGATGGCTGCCGGTACTGAGGCCTGGTCATATACGAGAATATTGTCAGGGTTCTTTACAAAAAATACGTCCAGGAGAGTGTTAAAGGTGTTATTAAAGTGAGTCGGAAATTAGTAATTTAGTACTGTCATACCAGCGGATTCCATATTATTGATCAGATGTCTTTCAGTCAGAATGTTGCTGTCCATATCTCCTGCTAATATTATATTGCTATACGTCCCAGAAATATCACAGAATAGGGAAATAAAATCGGTGAAATCAATAGTTCGATTTTTTCGAGTTTTTCAGTTTAAACAGATCCCAGAAGTTCGACAAATAAAATTACTATTGCACTTCCAACATAAACTGATTATCTTGGCTTTTAGCACTTTATCTAGATAAAGTGCGACACCTGGCAGCCCGTCACGATCAGCACTATACAAATTAAATCCACCACATGAGATAAGACTATCATTAACATCCGACGAGAACCATATTTCGGAAACACATATACTCCAGAGTTAGCGCACAAGTATCTGCATTCTTCAATTTTTTTGACCTGGGCAATTATGTACCAGATTTTCTCCTTTAATCTTCTCTCAATCTTGCGAGCTAAATAAATACAATGATTTATTTCACTTATAGCATTATGACACTGCATTAAAAACTTCATTAATTGACGCATTCATTAGAGGCTTGACAGCAACTATAGGGTTTTACCTAAGTGCGAGCAAGACAACAAATAAGATTTCGGCAGCATAATTTTTTTGCTGTGAAATTTTGCAATTATTAAAAATTAACTAAATCTGTGTACAAGAAAAGCTGTAAAAATCATTTTAATGGTTTTCATATTAATTTCTGCAGGAGTATTTGCATGAGGACTCCAGAAATGAATAAATTTCGTACAGCGAATTGCGGTCATTGTTATTGTTTACCTTTAAAATTGGTCTGACCGTAGTCGAAAAAAATCAGAACCAAAAAAGACGTATAGTTGTCTCTTTCAAGGTTCAAATGAAGTTGTCAATTAATGAAAACACGTGCCCTGTGTCATAGCCGTATTACGAAAGCAAAGTTGTTTATTTTTTTGATCTGGCAACGATTTACATTGTCGCTCATCTTAGTAGCCGATCAACGAAAAATCAGAAAGTTCTTGCTCTTTTCGTTTTTTTTATATGAAGTTTTAAGCTCACGGAATTGTTTTCGTACAAGCCTGTATTTTCTAAAAAGATTTCCGCTTACGATTTTTTTCGGCAATGTAAGTACTACGCTTAGAGGAGGGTTAAGTTTTTTTTTTTTGTGAAAATACGGAATCTAAAGAATATAACATTAAATTTTTAGATCATTAGGCTTAAAATTAACAAAGTTTCAGTAGGTTAAGTAAAGGTCATTTCATGACAAAAGAACCCTTTCCCTCCCCTTAACTTCCCAGTCGTTCTTTTTTTAAATCAGCTGTGTTGTGTTTGTTGACAATAGGATTAATTTAAAAGACAAGGCATTTCTAAAGCTTTGCAGCTTCGTTTTGTATTTGTTCATCTGATCACAATGACCACTGCCTTCATGTACAACTGCTGGTTCTTCCCCTTCTGTGTGTTATAGTACAATTCCACTGCAACATATTTTCACAAATTGAAAGTAAGTAGGTGATTTCACTGCAACATCTACATTCTTCGGCACCTTGTCAATGGGATGAACAGGTAATCCAGATTTTTTTTTCATTTGAATTGGGACGGCATCCATCATAGCGATACCGAAAGCGGTCATTCAGATGTCAAGACCGTGTCCATATTAAAGTTAACCAATAATATAATAAAATCTTATTAACATTTAAATTAAGGGTTCAGACAGTGTGCGCGCTGAAGCCGAATATGAAGACGATTTGCTTGCGTTTCATTCAATCTTCTTCGCAAGCACTATGCACGGTTTCGCTCAAATTCATACAAATCATTCTGCCCACTTTTTCGTCTTCGTCTTCGTCTCAACGCGCACTCTGTCTGAACCCTAAGTCTTTTTCTGCCCCACCCGCAAATCATAAATATCTTAAGACTACAAATCAAGGAACATCGCTTTATGCTGTAGCGACCACAAAATGCTGAGTTGGTGCTAGTTGCAACTACCTGCAGCTTGGTTATGCTGTATCCACCTTTTATAATATCCTTTATCCGCTGGTTGGTTCCTAAATCCACTGTTAAATCCTCAAACAGCCCTCTATGGCATTATCATAACTTATCACATTGTGACGCCCCTTTTGAATTTGGGCGCACAAATGACGTTATCTTTCTCTTTATACTAGCACGAAGTATGATATTTCTCTTTGTTAAGTTTTCCTTTCGACACGAAGTCCATAATCTTGTTTATTACATTTATAAATATATTTAAGCTAGTTCTAAGACATGAAGTCATGATTTAATTACTCCTAAATATAATACTAAATCTTAAGAAACTACAATTAAGCGTTTAGCTAAGACCCGACCCCGCCAGTGACCCTAACGCCAGCGAAGATACGCCCCTAACGGACCACTACGATCACCATGATAGGTGGCCATCGATAGTGAGTCTGATAGTGGCGAACTAGCTCAAAAATTATCGAGTTCCGAGCTCCCGATCGCGGCTACGAATCGAAGATCGCTCTCTCTCGCTTCGTGACCGCCGCCGCGTTCGGATGCATCGTTAATCGTTCCGTAAAAACCCAAGCAGCGAAAAGCCCACGTGCCTTCGAGACCGACGCGTCGAAGCCGTGGCAGTGAATAGCATACACATAAGCACAAGTAAGTTACACCCCGTGTAAGGACAGCAGCAGGGATAAGCACATATAGAAATTAAAACCCAACCTTAACACCGAAAACCCTAACACGTGTTCTAATTTATAACCCCGCTTTTCCCGCCTCCCTCTCCCGGCAATTACAAACCGAGTGTTTTGCCCTTCCATTTACGCGATGGGTACTTGACGACAATCCTCTCCCAGCCCTTTCCATTTTTCAGCAGTTACCAACCGCGTGTTTGGCTCTGGAGAGCCGAGAACTCCCCCTCCCCCGCCGAGAGCTCCCCCTCCTCCGCTCCTTCTTTGGGCAGTTGCCGGTCACCCGTTTGGCCCTCCCATCCGAGTGCTTTGCAACCGCCACCGCTCTCCCCCTCCTGCATGGTAACTATCGTACCCTAGCTTGGTAGTCGTAGTTTTGGATACGCGCCCAGCCGGATAACTAACTATGTAGTTAGCTTCCGCGCCCAGCCGGAGTAAAACCCCGTAGCATTGAATCCGCGCCCAGCCGGATAACTAACTCCGTACTTAGCCTCCGCGCCCAGCCGGAGTAATCCGCGCCCCAGCCGCAATAATAACCCTTCCCCTTTAGCTTCCGCTTCCGGCCGGAACTAAAGACCATAGTATAGCTTCCGCGCCCAGCCGAAACTGTAGTACAGTTATCCAAATCCGGCTAGCGACCTACTTACGTAGCGCTGGCTACGGTATCCAGCTACTAAAAGACCCCCCTTTACGTAGTTTTAACCGTAAACTATCTAGTTACGTAGCGCAGCCCTGCCAGACGCCCGCTAATTGTTAGCCTGGTCGCACGCCAGAATTTCCTTACGTACCCGTTTCAGTTGCGAGCTAAGCGCTAGCCTGGCCGCACGCCAGTTTGTCCACGTACCCGTTTCAGCTGCGAGCGCGTACCCGTTTCAGCTGCTGACGCATTACTACTAGCTGCGCGCGTCTGCGATATTGAGCTTGGTTTCACCCTACCCATTGTTCCGAGCTTATCGAGTACCGGTTCCGCCGCTGGGCAGCACTGGCGAACTAGCGCCCGTTTACCCGCTAGTCTGGTTCCGCACGACCGCGCCGTGCCGACCGATAGTGTTGCCCGTCCCTATAGCTAGTTTATTTCCGGACAGAATTAAATATTCTGACGGAATTAAATACTACCCAAGCCTATAACGAAATATATTCAGTGAGCGGAAAATTCCTGCAATTAAATCCTAGCTACAAGTTCCATCCCTTTCTATATATATTTTCTTGTATAGTTTTCCTGGCATGACTGAGGTTCTACCCCGGCTAAGAAACTGCGTTACAACACTTAAAAAATTTAAAGCCCAGGCTTTTTAAGTGTTATAAGAAAACAGGATTGCTTGACCAATCAATTATGGATAAGGAATTGGATACCTATGTGTAGTTTGTTTTACGGAAACAAATTCTATGCAAAGGGGTGCTATTAATAGAAGGTGACTGAAAAATTCCGTTAATGATAAGCTGTAAAGTTGGATGATGTTGATCTTCAGGAATGGATAAAGGCACATTACGTGTGATGATTGCATCGCAAGGGTCAGACAGAAATATAAGATCCAAAAGTCTCCCGTTTTGGTTAGATATGGAATTAACTTGATTGAGGGATAAATCAAGCAGACCGTCAACAAAATCATTCTGAACGCTAGGAACTTGGGCGATCGATTCTTCACAATGTGCATCAGAGCCTGGTGGAATGTAGGAGCATATAACAAATAGGTAACAGTTTGGAAATGATTTTTTAACAGATATGAACTCAATGGAGTCATCATCGGAGTTGCTCAGTACATGAGAAGTTAGGTTAGACTTTACAGCGATTAGTACACCACCTCCTTGTCGAGAAGGGCCAACACGCCTGTACAGAATATATTTAGTGCACTTTCATTATTCATTCATAATTTCATCAGATACCGTATGATTAACCCATGTTTCAGTAAAGGCTATAACACTGGAGTCAGAGGTAGCACTATTAGTGTGCAGTCGAGTAATTTACTGAGGAGGCAACGGACATTTTGATAATAGATTTTGAAATTTAGTTTTTTGGCGAATTTAAAGCCGGAGACCGTGAGGTGGTAGGAGCCACGGTTGCATTAGTACGCCTGGAATATTCGTGGACTATCATTTGCCTAGGCCAAATATCGGTGTTTGTACGGGGGCGATCCTGCCGCTAAAGAAGATCCTGAATGTGCACCACAAAGAAATCCCACGGTGCGAAACGAAGAAACAACCCGTCGGGGTTAGAAGAAAAACAGATCGGGGGCGTCGAGGTTCAACTCAGTGCGTGTGCGCGTCAGCTTTATTTCGCTGCATACATGGTACTAAAAACTAAGCTTAAGCATAAGACCGCGCTCCCGCCCGCTTTACTCCGCGAAAGCGAGAGCGGGAGTTCGGCAGCGGCCGACCGTGGAGTTTGGATCCGAACATGAGACCCGCGCTCTGGAGCATGGAAGATGCGCGAGAGCGACCGCAAAAACGAGAGCGGGAGCGTAAGAGGAGCGAGAGCGAAAAGCTCGGAAAGCTCAGTGAGCAGCGGCGGTACAGTGGCCGCTGACCTAAACATTCCGGCCCCCCTTGCAATCACTCGGGTTGCAACATAGTCGTCCTTCTTACGGCTCGTGGCAGGGTCTGTTCGCCTCCTACGTTGGTCGTCGGCAAGCGGAAACTCCTGACGAGTGGGGTGGAGGACGAGGGCAGAGGAGCGGCGGAAGAGTTCCGTGGAGTGGTAGCGGTGCTCCGCGACTGACGTGCCGCCGGACGGGACTGGCGGGAACGCATCGCCGGTTCGTAGAGATGTAAAAGCGTGTGGTGATCCTGGCCGCACGTTTTGCAGCGATCACCTCGCCGACACGTTCCGTCGGAGTGCTCGTGGGCCAAACATCTGGGGCAGTACCGGTTGGCAAGGACAGCCCGGAGCCTCTTCTCGGCACTCAGACGGAGGAACCGACGACATTTCCGAAGCGCGTGGATCCCGCTGCAGACTCGGCAACGGTACGATTGCATACCTCGAGAACATCTGCTTTCCAAGGCACTGGCGCTGCGTGGACTTGGAGACATCGTGGGTGATCTGATTGGCGGAATAGGACAGATGAAAAACATTGGATCAGTACTGGTATCGTTTGAAGACGGGCTAGAAGCGTTGAAAACCACCCGCACTTTAGTGGTTGTGCATTCGGGCTTGAGAACGGCATGATATGGAAGATAGTACGTGGCGGAACTGCTCGTCGATGAAACCTTGGCCTTGTGACCTAAATCAATATATTCTTGGATCACAGCGTCATACCGGGCCCTTAGGGGAGGATCCCTTTTCAGGCGCTGCTAGTTACGCATACCCTGAGCCAGAGCGAAGGATCGTAAAGATGCGAGTTCGGAACCACTCTGCTCGGGGTCGCGCAAGGGAACCGTCACAACGCATTGTGTTCCCAGACAGAATCAGTCTTGGCGACGATTGGGTGGCCACTTCCTCCACCTCCCCGAATTCGGTAAGGAGCTGGTCCAACGAGTCGTCGAGGACGCAGGCAACTCGCGTAGAGAAGATGGACACACTTCGAGGGGCCGCTGAAGATATGGGGCCTGTCAACACCCATCCAAAAATGGTTTCCTGGCCGAGAAGCGAACCGCAAATGTTAGCTTTGGAGTTGCCGAGGAGGATGAACGGGAGAATGTCGGCTCCTATCAACACATCGATTTCAGAACTCTCAAAGAATTTGGGGTCCGCAAGGCGCATGTCAGGAAGTCCCTTAAGAAGATCTCGTGGGACTGGATACGATGGAAGATTCCCTGCCAACTGCGGAAGAACATAAGCTGCGGTTTCTAACTGCAGCCCGGGTCTGGAAGGCGATCGAATAGAAAGATGGCAAAGTTTCGTGGACTGAGCGGTACCGGTTTGGAAGGTCTGGATAGTCTTGAATGGAAGTTTGACGAGGTTGAAAAGCCTCTCCGTAATAAAGGTGGCCTCGGAACCGGAGTCGATCAAGGCTCGTGCCTGGAAATTGCACCCTAGATGGCAAATGTTAATGAGGGCTGTCCCCAGTAGGACGGCTCGTAAACCAAAAGCGAAACACACTTGCACATCAGAGTGATCCTCTGAGGCTACCGTGCTCCTTGGCGTAGGCGCTGGTCGAGGCCTGGCTGGCGCTGACGGACTTGGAGCGGCCGCGAATGGATTACCGCGGTGCAAGAGGGTGTGATGGCGGCTGTGGCATGTGAAGCAACTATGGGCACTAGTGCAATCCCGTTGCTGGTGCCCTCGGGCAAAACAGTTCAGGCAAAGCTGCTTTCTTTCAATGTAGTCGGAGCGACCATTGACATCCATTTCAAGGAAGCGCGGGCATAAGCGAACCGGATGGTTCTCCCTGGAACAGAGATCGCACCCTTTTGGGCCTGGAGCAACTCTGGCCTTGTAAGAATTGAGTCGCCGTGCTGGGGCGCTCGCCGAAGGCGACCTTGACGGAGCTTGCCCCTAACTGTTAGGTCTGATGTCGTCGATAGCTTCCAGAGTACGATGACGCTCTGTCAAAAACGAGTCTAACTCATTCCAGGTTGGAATTTCGGCCTTGTTGTGAATGGATTGCTCCCACATTGGAAGGGTGATTTTGGGAAGCTTTAAGGAAACCATATACTGTAGTATGCACGTATATTGAATACCCACTGTACCGAGAGTACTTAAAGGGTACGCACTGTAACACTTTGTTGCAGTGTTTGCATATTTCAATGTCCCGGTCATAAACCCTAAGTGGCCGAAATATGAACCGATCGCTATGGCTTAGCCCGCACACAGAGAGTGCTAGCGTCGGCATAATTGTAACAAACGGACAGCATGTGCATATCCCTCGCGCCTCCACTTGAGAGTGCATAGCCAATGTATATAAGTACATTCATACATACATAAGTATATACCTACCTAACCGTCTCTCTGCCGCCGTCTGCGGGCAGCGCAGCTACGAGACCTAGCCTTAATTAGACTTAAAGAATAATGTCCAAAGACACAGACGAATATGGGTTCGGAGCGGCAGCACGGCTGCTCCGACAATAAAACCTAAACCAATTTTAAATAAAAGAAATCATACAAAAACAACTAAAGACTATCAAATTGGGAAGGCTCTATCTACGCATACTTTGGAGGCCCGGCGAGACTTCTTCTTCATCACATGGCGACCGTGACAATCTTCTTGCAAAATTCGGATGTGTAAACTAAATGACTACAACAGCAACTAACAATACCGATGAAACACCGAGGAAGAAAACCACTATTAAAACACAGTGAGTAGAGTGTGATGTGTGCGAAACGCAGTGGCATTGTGAAAAGACTAAAGGCCAGAAAGGCTGAACTGCTAAAGCTGCTGAACAGCGGCAGTGAATTAAGTTGGACCAACTCGGTAAAAATACATGCCGAGGTTGAATATATAAAAAATGTTCTAACAACAAGAAACAATAAAACCACAGCCACACGCACATCCACCTACCCTGTGACAAATATTGCCAAACCTGACAAAAAATTGCCTCCGCCAGAGAAAATTGAAATCCCAAAACTGAAGAAGGCGTGCCCGAGAGACTGCGAGGGACCCCTGTACTCCCCGCATTGTGAATCCACCTGTATAAAGCCTGTGCGATGACCGGCACCGGCACCGCCTGAGCCCATAGGCCCAGGACAACAGCAGCCGTAGCAACAAGTGTGAGGGGCAGGCCGCCCCTTACGCCTTCGAAGGAACGTCAGCGTAGCCAAACCGGCGACGACCAGCTGACGTGGACAAAAGCCTGGACCAAAGAGAGGAAGAGCTGAAAAAAAAGCCCAAACCCATGCACTGCGTTGCATAATTTTTTTTGATTGCACTGCGATGCATATTTTTTTTACATAGTATATAAAAAAATATTGTACAATTGAGCGACATTAAAGTTGCCCAATTAGCGTGTGGCCTGAAAACCATACAAAAAATTAGGTAGGAAACCTGTTAATTTTAATGAATAGCAATGCAATAAGCAAATTTTCAAAAGAAAACAATAACAATTATAATAATACATATAGAGAAAAAGTATTTTTAAAACCCACTAAAATGACTTTGGACATAAAAACAGTGGATTCCACTGCCAATGTC
>VNJW01005646.1:0-14198 GCA_008042615.1 Drosophila auraria | reverse complement strand
CTAAAGTTATAATATAAGAAAATCCGAAATGAAAAGGGTGGTATTAGCAAAGAATACTTAAAGTAGCGCCGCAGGCGAAAAATTGTTTTGAAAAATAAAATCGCGCGCGCGATTTTATTTTTCAAAACAATTTTTCGCCTGCGGCGCTACTTTAAGTATTCTTTATTAATCACACCCTTCTTAATATATAATTTTAATTATAATATTATATATAATATAATCTTAATATTGAAATACAACAAAATTTTACAAAAATTTCAAACTTCACAGCCCACTGTACCGCGACGATTCCACATACAGGCGCTTGCAAGTGTATTCATAGTTTGTCAGTGTGCGTGTTTGTTATGATTGCCGAACCAATTTTGTATGGAAACTTCAAAAATTAATTGCGACTAAACTAAGAGCGTCCCCCACAACATATTTTTACCCAAATGCTTGTTTCAACACCCCCTATCTACGTTTTTTTTTTTTTTAATTTCTGGATGGGGCCCGTATAACAGAAATTTACCGTAAAGTTTTCAGCAAAGTTTTTATATTAGGGTTTTTTGCTTCATAGAAATTTAAATCATTTTGATTTATTAATAAGGTAACGACGAACATTCATTAGACAAGGAAAATTCTTAAGAGCTCACAAAGTTAAATTTTTTATAAGAAGTAGTAAATAAAGTATGAAAGTTGGTGAAAAATTAAGGTGATGAAAAAATTAATTTTAAAGGAAAGTTACTATTTTAAAATGTAAAATGGCTTTTGTTACCACACGTACTTTAATTTTAAATAACCTCAATTAAGACATACACAAATTTAAAAAAAAAAAAAATTAAAAAACAAAAAATTTTAACAAATAACTAGCCTTCAAAGGTAACGAGTGCCACACACTTACTCGTTTTGAATGCAACGTTTTATTGTAAATTCCACAAATACCTTTTTTATATACTCCATTCTTAACTCGTTTATTTTTTATATTTGTTCAATCAAGGACAAAATTAAAGCTTAAATTTGTTAATTTTGTTATTATGACAATCGTGCACAGGTTTTACTCATAGGTATTAATTCCCCGATATCAGGTTTTTTGTGTGCAATTGCTAAAATTTCTGATTATCACAAAGCTAATTAATAAGCACGAAATGAACAATAAAAAATTAATTTATATTCGTGTTTCGCAACATGCTTTTTATTTATAACGTGTTTGTACCTTTATTATTTTCATTTGTTATTATGGGAAAAGTATAGAATAAGTGAAGAAGCATACAAATGAATATAAAAAGGATGTAATAATATTTAAAGTACTTTAACATGGAAAAAGTTCAGCAACGAAAAAGCGAACAATGTGTGTAATTAAATAAATTAGAGGAACCCATGAGCTCAGTGTTTTCAATTAAGGTTTAATTACTTTCTTGCTACATTTTAGAGTAGAAAACAAAACCCTAATTGCCAAAAGTGAGCTCTCAGAAAGTAGTTATTTCGCTCAAGCTTTTGTATATTTAATAAAGTCCCACTTCTTCAGGAAAATGGAAAATATTTTGTCTAATTTACAAAGGTAACGAATTCAGTTGAAGATACACGACACACAAGCTTGGTATTTTTTAATAAAAATTAGGTTTTTGTCACAGAAAAATGTTCCCTTTTTATTAGTGTTAGATTCTTTAGGACCTTATTTAATTGTAATTAAAGGGTTGTGGTTACAACCATGTCGGGGGATGCTTTTCATTAAATTTGAAGAAAAAAGTTGCAACATTCTAGCCACCTCGCTCGCAGTCGACATGGGTTCGAACCCTGCCTGAAGCGCATTAAAATACCATTTTTTTTTATTGCGAATTTCTTCAAAATTATTAGGATGAACCTTATTTTCCCAGTCGATTCGATTAATAGAAGTCTTGAAAGCCAATCACCTTTAACTTTAGCTTTCTTGCTTGTTTCAGTAGTTTCAAGACCGAGAAAGGAAAAAAATAACACAACACGTTTCCTAAGCATTGATTTTGGCTTAAATAATAAAAACTACACTTTACCGCGATGATGATAAAGTTCTTAAATTGCTTGAAAAATTGCTGAAAACACCGAGAAGAAAATAACCCAAAAAGAGTAAAGCCAAAAATATGAAATAAAAGGCCGAACGAAGCAAAGCAGGAGCAGCAGCAGCAGCAGACAATAACAACAAGCTCGCCTCCTCTCGCTCACACTCACTGGCTACGTTTCGGGCCATCGCTCGCCTTTGCCATCCCCCCTCTCTATCTCTGTCTCTCTTCCACTCTCGCTCACTGGCACTCTGGGGAATTTTTTGGTGAGTTCGTCGTTTCGTTTCGTCCGTCGCTTTGACGCTTCGTCGTTCGTCGTTTAGTCGCTTGGTCGCTTTGTTGTTCGATTCGTTTTATGACGTTGCGAGTTTTATGTCTGCGCGTCTGTGTGTGTGCGTCTGGTTTTAGCTGTGTGTGTGTGTGTGTGTGTGTGCGGTATTCAGTTGCCAACGGCGCTGCCGCCTTGCACTTGTTGTTGCTGTTGCGTCACCCGCACTCTTTTACCCACACACACAATTACTCACTCACATACAGACGAGCGTTCCTGCGCACGATGTCTCTGGCTCGCTTACCTCCCCAACATACCCCACCGCCACCCACTCTAACCGCCCTCACGCCACCTCCACCTCGTTCTCTTTCTATTTGCCATGCCGCCTACTGTTTGCTTTCGTGTACTTTTAAGTGTGTGCGTGTGTCTGCCTGTGTGCACAGTGGTGCTCGCAATTATAGCACCTGTCTAAATTGCACCAATTTATAAATGTTCATGTTTCGCCAACGGGAATACGCCGCCGATAACTACGTTCAAATTAAGTGTAACAAGGTCTCTAGCTAAAAAATATTTATATTTAACTATATAAAATAAATAAATAAATACTAAAAAATTATAAAGCGAATGTATGCCAGTCAGAAGATAAAACTAAACTCTGTATGAGCCATTAAATTCGCTTTGGTGCCCACTGTGTGAACGTGAACGTGCGCTTTTGTTGCTGACTGTGTAAAAGTTCCCGCGTTTTGTTGTTGTTGCTGTGTTCTCCTTTTCTGTTTTTGCTCAACCTCAGCAGTGGCCTCCCCCTTCCCATCCCCATTGCTCCATCTCTTTCATCCTGCCCCGCTTCACCTCTTGTTCTTCTTAGTCGTTGCTCCATTACTGCTTCGATGGGTCGTTCATTTGTTGTACGTCGTGTCCCTTTCGCTCTCCTCTGCCGGCTCTCAGTCGCTCTTCCGCTTGACTTGTGCGCAGAGCCCCCACGTGCTGCCATCTCTCTTCCACTCGCTTGGTATTGCTTTCACACGCCATCTACCCCTCTCTCTCTAGCTCTCGCTCTTGAACATGTGCCTCGGCATCATTTTCGTCTTCTTCTTCTTCTTCTTTGAGTTGTTTTATTTTTTTCCTTTTTAAGCTATTACAGTACACTGTGGTTACAGTGAACTATAAAACTATTTTACAGTTTACTTTGAAAAGAAAAAAAGAACATGGGATTTTCGTTATCCGTTGTTACTGGCTATTTTATTTTAAGATTAGGGTTTACCAATTATTTCCTTGCAGTGTGCACTGTAGTTTTATTATTATTATTATAGCGCAAAGTTTTGCTTGTGTTTCTCTTCTTCGGTTTTCATTTTTTTGTGTCTTCTGTTTCAGTTTTTTTTCTTTCTTATAGTTTTTAAGCCTCCTTTTCATGCATATTGTCGTCGTCTGTGCTTCTTGCTGCGTGTGTGTGTGTTTGTGTGTTGTTATTTTTATTAATTTGTTTGCACTGGGGCTGTTTTCATGCTTTTTGCTTTTTGCCTTTTGCTTTTTGCCATGCTGCTTGGCTCTGGGTGAAAATTGGCAACGGCGCTGCTTTAATCTTACGCGTGCTTAAGTTTTTTTTTCTTTCTTTTTCGTCTTGCCTCTCACTCGCTCGCCCGCGAAGTTCGGCAACGTCGCCGCGTCTGCTTCTGTGTATTTTTATTGCTTTGCCTGCGACGCTTGGTTGATTTTTCATTTTTTTCTTTTATTTTTTTTTGTTATCCCCTCCTCTCTATTTGTATATCCCCCTTGTGTGTTTTTCTTTTACCGCCGCTCGCGCTTTGGCTTTTATTTTACTTTGTTTTGCGGAATTTCTTGCTTAATTTTCGCAGCTTGAATTCAATTCAATTTTCGGTGTGCGCTTAATTTTCGTGATAGTGTGAATTTTTCAGTATTTATTTTCGTAGAAGATGAAAAACATGTGGCCAAAAATACCGAAAATATACTGTGCGGTAGACAGAGACAGCGAGCGACGTTGCCACATTTCATCATTACCACCGCACACAGCTGTTCGTCTTCTCTGTTTCGTACGGTTCTCGAGTGTGTTTCTGTGTGTGTGTGTGTTTGATATCGAATGATAGATGAGTGGGCGAAAAATTATTGATGAGTTCTTCTTCATCATCAACATCATTATCTTCCTCCTATTCGCTTAAAGAGCTTTAAGTTTGAAATTTGAAAATGTAAAAATAAATACAGCCCGAAAAGTTGTAACCTTTTTTATTCAAACTCAAAGAGCTTGAAAATAAATTCGCTTAAAAGTTAATTTGACAAAGCAACGTAAACAAGTTAATGAGCAAATATCCGGAATAATTAAACATATTTTTCTCTTTAATTAAGAAAAAAAAAACCACTACAATTTGTTGAATCATTTCGCTTTTGGCTTGAAGTCTCTAAATTTGAATTTCAATTGATTCCAGTAATTGCTTTTTATTACAAAATAATTATGGGAATTTAATTAACTTTTTTTGTGTTGGATTTGTGGTTGGTAAATACACCTATAGAGGCAATCAAGTTTTTGTTAATAAAACCCTTTACGCGCATTTATTTATAAATATTTACTTCTAAACGTTTTCATCAAAAAAATGTGTATCCCAACTGAATTAGAAACCATTCAAATTGCTTTTAAAAGTCTATGTGAATCGTTGTTAATCGAATCAAGATTGTCTGGCAAGTAATATCGAGTTAATCGAAATAAAATCGAAAGGAAAAGGAGTTTTGTTAGTCAAGAAAGATCTGCTTAAATCTTATTTCTTTGTATATATTTTTGTTTAAATATATAGCTCTTGTTTGCCATATATAATCGATAAAATTTATCGATAGAAAAGGCCAAGTAATATCGAGTTAATCAATACTGTAATCGAAAGGAAATGAATTTGGTTGTTCCATAAAGGAATGGGAATGGAAATGTATTTAAATCATGAGAGATTTGCTTAATTTATTTTTTTAATATATTTTAATGAAACTTCCAGAACTAAGGGCTTATAATCGAGGCAATTAATCGATAGTAAAAGACTCAATTTGCTTAAAGAATAGATATATTTATCGAAATTCTAAGGTGCCCTTTTTGGTTTAAGGCTTTTAAAATAGAGTTAATAAATATGGCAATCGATACAATAAATTATTCTGTTCGATAAGGAAAAATAATGTAACGATTTTATCGATATTACTCGAATCAAGATTGTCTGGCAAGTAATATCGAGTCAATCGAAATAATATCGAAAGGAAAAGGAGTTTGGTTAGTTAATAAAGAAAGCAAAATTAATTTAAAACATGAAAGATCTGCTTAAAACTTATTTCTTTGTATAATTTTATTTAATTCCAGAACTAAAGGACAGCTAATTTTTGAAAAATATAATCGAAGCAACTAATCGATAGAAAAAGGCTCAATTTGATTAAAGAATAGATATATTTATCGAAATACTAAGGTGCTTCTTTTGGTTTAAGGCTTTTAAAATAGAGTTAATAAATACGGCAATCGATACCATAAATTATTCTGTTCGATAAGAAAAAACAAAGCAACGATTTTATCGATAAAGGCTTATTTTGATTATTAAAGAACTTATGAAAGCTTGGCTACAAAAACGAGTGATACACATTTGTTGTATATATTTTCTATAGATTCTTGAGGACTTTTGACCGTAAATACCTTAAGCCCCTCGGTCGATAACCAAAAGTCAGTCGAAAGGCAGGCCGGGTGGCAATTCAATGACAGAAATATAATCGTAATCGCTGGCAGACGCGATTGCGATAATGCGCCGCCCGGCCTGGCCTGCACTTCAAGCTGAAACTGAAAACCGGTCTGGGGTCTGGGGTCTGGGTCTGGTGGGGACATTATTATCTGCTGGAATATTTATGGCCATTATCGATTTTCTAATCATCTAACCTGCTATGACTGCTATCGTTGTATATATACTTACCCCCTCCCCCACATCTCCCTGTGACTTTTTTTGCAACTAATCAGAGTGTTCTCTTTCTCTTTTTTTGCTCCCTTTGCAGGTTGAAAATCGGACGACTTCTTTACTTGCTGCTTATCCTCTATGGTTTTTTTTTTCGGTGTGTGATGTCTTGTGATAGAGCGAAAGAGAGAGCCAGCAAGCAGGCGAGAGAGACGGCAAGAGACTGACCAAATGCGTAATGAAAAATGAAAAAAAAAAGAAAAATAAAAGTGGTGTGCAAAGCTGTTAATTAATGGAAAAATTCGTTTTAACGCCGCGTTCGGTTCGGTTCGGTTTTTATAGGATTAAAAAATTAATAAATATAGAGAGAAAAACGAAAAAGAAAGAAACAAAAGTGTTAAAAAACAACCAACTCTACGTGTATATTTTTTCCTGTTTTTTTTGTTGTTTTAAAGAAGAGAAAGGATTTCTCCCAGTGTGTGTGTGTCATAATTATATAATAATTTTCTATATGTCATCCCTCGTTACAGCAGTGTGTGTGTGTAAATAGATCCAACAAGAAATAATTAATTGAATGAATAGAAATATTTAAATATAAAAAATAAAAGAAGAAAATAATTAATACACCGAGAAGTGCAGGCAAAGCGCAGGCAATATGCAGAGCCACTAAAAAGGCCAACCCCCCAGCAACAACTGTGCTGTTGTGGCAGCAACAACAGCCACTAAAAAATATAATAATCATAATTAAAACCCAATAAAAAAATAAATCAACAAGAGAAGCAAAATACAAGTGTCAAAGTTAGACATAAAAAAATATATAATTAATTTTTTTTGTTGTGTGTGCGGGGCATTTCTCCGGAGAGAATGTCGCAGTGCAATGCTGTTGGCGGCTACAGCAACGGCAACAACAGCAACACCAACAACAGCAGCAGCAGCAGCAACACATTAATCAATTTTGAATCGATCTATTCTGGGCGCCAAAACAAGTGTTTAAGCCAAAAGAGTTCGGCATGAAATGGAAGCAGCTATACGCTCCACTTCAGTGCAGGTCGGTGCTCCGCCGCCCACAAACAACAACAACAGCAGCAGCAGCAGCAGCAGCAGCAGCAGTGGCAGTAACAACAACAGCACTAGCAGCAGCAGCAACAACACACCCAACGGTGCGCAGCAGCAGCAGCACTTGCAGCAGCAGCAGCAGCAGCGCGTTGCTACTAGCAACCAGCAACAGTTGCAGCAGCAGCATCAGCAGCAGCAGCAGCAGCAGCAGCAGCAGCAGCATGATAATGGACCAACGTCCCATCATTTGCATCAATCATCAGTCTCTAATCAGCAAAGTAAAACAACGCAACAGCAACAGCAGCAGCAGCAGCAGCAGCACCAGCAGCAGCAACACCAAAAGCAGCAACAGCAACAGCAGGCCGCCAACATGTCCGCGTATCAGCAACGCCTGCCATCAGGTGCACCATCGATTCACAGGTGAGTGTCCAACGTTCAACGTCCAACTTCAACTCTTAATTCAAGTTATTTAAGATCCCGCAAATCGCAAATCGCAAATCGCAAATCGCAAATCGGCGTTTCGCATTTTCCCACACACACACACACACCCCGAACAAATTTCCGCCGCAAAGCTCATTTCCTGTCGGTGGAAAACTGCAAACAAAAAAGAAAAAGTGTATGTCAGGCTTGGGAGAACTCTCTTCTGCAGTTGATAAGTGAAAATGTGGAGCAGAAATCAAGTTATTTGCAGTAAAGGGGATTTTCTTAGCCTCTTTTAGTGATGGTCAAAGGATATATTTGTCTGATATATAGCGACATTTCCATCAATAGTGTATAAAAAGAGTGTATAATCAATTTAAGTGAATTTGAATCAAGGTTTTAGAAGAAGATTTAATAGATTTAAAAGCATTTATAGATTTCTATTTGTTACAGAGCAGAGATGGTCATGCAGTGGCTCTTTGGGCTCCCTGTTCTTTTTTAATTCAGCTTTTAGTTGATTTTAGGTCAATAAAGTCACTTTAAGTAAATTAGAATCAAGGTTTTAGGAGAAGATTTAATAGATTTAACAGGTTTTATAGATTTCTATTTGTTTGGCACTCTGTTGCAGAGCAGAGATGGTCACGTAGTGGCTCTCTGGGCTCCCTGACCTTTTTTTATTTCAGCTTTTAGCTGATTTTAGGTCAATTAAGTTAATTTAAGTAAACTAGAATCAAGGTTTTAGAAGAAGTTTTAATAGATTTGTAGGATTTATAGATTTCTATTTGTTTGGCACTCTGTTACAGAGCAGAGATGGTCACGAAGTGGCTCTTTGGGCTCCCTGATCTTTTTTATTTTAGCTTTTAGCTGAGTTTTGGTTTTAGGTTTCTTGTTCTCTGGCTCCAATTTTTAATCTTAGTGCCCATCTATGTTACAGAGTTTTTATTTTAAGCCTGAAGAAGTTTAAACAATTTTCTTTGATAATATTTTATAGATTTGTTCGCTGTTTTGTAATATTTTGTAAAATTTAAGGGTATCTTAAATACAAATATTTCTTTAATATGATAGCAATATTTTATTTTCTCGATATATTCGATACAGATCGAATTCAAAATGGGTTTTTCATAAATTTTGACCAATTAAGCTTCAAAGTTTTTATAATGAAAGGCATTTTCATATAATTCTTATCAAATTTTCTTTAAAAAATGATTCTTGATGGAATGTTCGTGTTCAATTCAGAAAAAAGATTAAAAAATCAGTGAAATTAATATATTTGCCACATTATTAACATTATGTCCCTTGTAAGTAGGCGAAAAACGTAAAGTAAGGGAGAGTTTGATCCATAAATTCGTGTTTAGTTAGAAAAAAATCTTACTCGTTAAGTTTTTTGTCCATAAATTACGCATTCCAAGTTTTGCTTATTTAAGGAAATAAATGTTAGTTAATTTTAAATTTTACAAAGATTTCTCCTGATTTTTCTGACTGATACTTTCCCTTATTCAGCGACTTCTACAGCATTTCCTTTGACAGAAACGTGTTCTTTGGCACAAAAAGATGCCTTCTCCCTGATAGAGTTTTTCTACCTTTCTTTGGAAAACCCAAAATAGAATTCAAAGCTTACTGGCAACAGCTGCAAGTCTGTGAGTCTGCGAGTCGCTTTAATCAGCATTTGGGGATGTAAAGTTATCGGATTTAACCAGGTGGCACTAATGGCAATTAGCATCTTGCATTTTGCATTTTGCACATTGCATTTGTTAATTTAAATAAAACGAAATGGACTTTGGCTTGCCATTTACTGTGACAGCAAGAATATTATTGGATATCGTTGATGTGTAATTTTAATAATGCGAAATGGCGAATTAAAATCAAAAATATCTATAATGGCCTTTGCTACAAATTGTAATAATTGTTCACCTATCACATTTCCACAGTCTGTCAATATTTGTTTCTGTCTTTACAATAAATATATAAAAAAAGGGCAGCAAATTGCATTTATCTGCATTGATGTGGAAACAAAAAGAGGGCGAGTGTGGATTTCCTGGGCAGTCAGTCGGCTGGAATTGTTGTTTTCCTTTTGTGTGAACACAATATAATATCATAATTTTCGCTTGCGGCTTTTGGTAGGAATTTTCCTTTAATTATATCTGCTCTGGACTGCGCCCTGCTTCTGCGAATTAAAATCGGAGAAATGCATTTATTAGTTAATTGGAACTAGGTTGGATTTCATACGCATGGCTTTAACTTTTAATGCCTTTAACTCTGTCTCTCTAATTGGTTGTAAGCCTTGATTGTGTCCAATTTGCAGTTGAAGAGGAGTATCCATTTCCTTTGCTGTCAGTAACATATTGTTACAAGAGCTATTAGTTATCCTAGCTATCCTTTTTCTATGGCAATGCATTTTTCCTCAATAAAAAATATAAAAGGAGAAAAAGTATTGGCTTTCCCTTTGGCCGGACAATTTATTTTATTTTTCCTTAACCAATTACGTACGTACTAACATGATGATGGGCGGTAGGTAGTTGCTGCTACATTTTTCATATTATTTTCCTCTAATTGGTTAAAGCTTTCCTTGGGGTTTATTTTCCTTCAATCAATTATATGGTTTCCTTCGGCGGGCGGCGGGCGTTGGGCGTTGGTATTATTTTCCCCGCTTTACGCAATTGCTGCACTTTTCCTTTTCTGCAATCCTTGCGCCTGAAAGGAAGATATACAAATGTAGTTTTCCTCGCCGCTTTTTCTCGCTATTTTGCGGGGGCTTGGGATTTTCTACGAACTCAAAGAGGGGCAATAATAAAAAATAATTTTAATTGCTATTTCAAGGAGCTTATGGTTAGGCAAAAACGCAGCAATTAGGGATAATGATCAGCCCACGCAGTTTTATTGTTCATCATTTCATACAAGAAGCACGGCAAGCTTATTTCCCTAATGAAGGGATTAGTCATTTGTTTGTGTTTATTATTGCACACTCGGAATGCAATTTATGCCACTCAGATTTCGTTTATCAGTCCCGTCGTCCGGCGGTCGCGGCGGCCAACCAATTAAAATTCTCAGAAACTCAGTCAGGAGGTTTCGGTTGCAGATTAGATTTCTTTCTGTGTGATGGAAATAAACCTGAATTGGTGGCTTATTTATGTCAAGTTGAAACCGCACTGCCACTTGAAATGCGAAGAAATTATATACTCACGATAATACCCTCAAGATCTTGTTTATAAGGACCTTTAGGCTTGACCTTGACTCGCTTCAGTGCCACTGGGTAACTAGTTTCCACCTCCAATGTTATGCTAATGCTCGAAAACCGTTCCATAAACTTTATTTATTTATGACTTTACTAATGGGCGGAGGGCTTAAGAGAAAAACTATTATATATTCATAGAAAATCAAATTTTTTGTATTATTCATTTGATATTTTTAAAAAAAGGAAATGCCAAAAATGATAAGCTTTTAGTTATGTATATTTATTATAATTTTCCAGTGCTTAAAACTAACCAGTTTTTGAATATTATAAGATTATGATTAAGGCAAGAAAAATTAGAGGTTCCCCTTATAATATCTTTACAATTTACATCGTTAAAATAAATTTTTATTATAAATAGAAGTTATTAGTAAACTTACAAGCTTTAAATAAAATATCAAACTAAATTCCACTGTTCCCTGTTCCATTCAGCTGATCCCCGTTAAATTTGGACATTCTCCGTTCCTTTTTGATGTTCCGTGTTCCGTATTCAGCTGTTTCTTGTTCCATTCAGCTCTTTTTCTGTGCCATTTAAGGCTGTTCTTCGTTCTATTTTGCTGTCGCTTCTTCCATTCAGCTTTTAACCTTGGATTCAGCTGTTTTTAGCTGTTATCCATCCCTATTAGATGTTTCCTGTTCCATATTCAGCTGTTCCTTGTTCCATTCAGCTTTTCTTTGTGCCATTTTATGCTGTTCTTCGTTCTATTTTGCTGTCACCTTTTCCAATCAGCTTTTAACCTTTGATTCAGCTGTTTATAGCTGTTATACGTCCCTCTTAGATGTTCCCTGTTCCATATTCAGCTGTTTCTTGTTCCATTCAGCTCTTCTTTGTGCCATTTTATTCTGTTCTTCATTCCATTTTGCTGTCACTTTTTCCATTCAGCTTTTAACCTTGGATTAAGCTGTTTATAGCTGTTCTCTGTTCCTTTCAGATGTTCCCTGTTCTATATTCGGGTGTTCCATGTTCCATTTATCTCATTTATATGTCATATTATGCTGTTCTTCGTTGCATTCTGCTGTCACTTTTTCCATTCAGCTTTTAACCTTAGACTCAGCTGTTTTTAGCTGTTCTCTGTTCCTTTTCGATGTTCCCTGTTCCATACTCAGCTGTTCCTTGTTCCATTCAACTCTCTTTTGTGCCATTTAATGCTGTTCTTCGTTCCATTCAGCTGTTCCCCGTTTCATTCAGCTATTTCCCTTTCCATTCAGCTCTTTTAACCTTTGCATTCTGCTATTCTCAGCTTACTTCCAGCTGTTCTTCCTTCTATTCAGATGCTAGTCATTTAATTCAGCCGTTTTCCATTTAATTCAGCTGTTCTCAGTTTCATTCAGCTGTTCTCTGCTCCATTCAGCTGTTCCGCTTGCAGTTAGAGAGAAAAAGAGAAGGAGAAACACCTGTAATTACCTAGAAACTAAACACATTCCACCTCCTCTTTTGCACATTTCCGCATTAAGTTCGTTTATTTTTTCTCTTTTTTATGTTTTGTCTGGATTCCACTTGTCGAGGTGGGGAAAACCTTCAAAGCGAAATATCGCTTACCAGCATTTTGCATTTGAATTGATTTCATAATTTGCATTCAACGCCAGTTGGTCGGTAATGAGTCATTGCAGAAATGGAGAAGCGGGGGACCAAGGCAAGGCGCTGGAAATAGAGCCATAAAAGTGGGGGTAAAAAATCCGGAAAACGTAACAAATAAAAACACACACAGATGACGACGATATAATGATGATGATGAGGTTCAGTTGCGGTTTGGGGAAGTGGAAGTGTGGCTGTGGATGTGGAAGTGGAAGTCGAAGGAAGGCACTTGAGAAGACAAAGGATGGGGGCCTGATGAGTGAAAAAGAAACTAAAAATAATTATATGTAATTTAACACCATTGACCTGCCACAACGACGATTACTACAGTAAAAGGAGAGAGCGAGAAGATGGCAAAAAAATAAAAATAAGAATAGGGGATGGTGTCCTTTTTCTACAATTTTCTTCTCCCATTTTTTGTTCATCTTGAATGACAGCAATTAAGAGTAGCAGAAATGCACCCAAATGAAACAAAAACCAAATTTTAAACATATAAAATAGGGCTAGGAAAAGACCAAAGTTATTTTTCTGTTTAACCTTTTTTTTTGTGTTTAAATTAGAACGCAATTTAAAGTTGTTGTCTTTTTCTTATACTTTCCTTGCGGAAAAAGTTTCGGTGATTGATGCCTCTCGAAAAGAAATAAAAAAACCTCTGCAAAAATCTGTTTTTGCCACAGAGATTTAGCAAAAGATAATTGGAACAAAAGCAAAAACCAGAAAAAAACACTAAAACATTTATAAAAATTAATTTAAACAAAAATGTATGAATTTAGTCACATTTTACATATATTTATGATTGTTTCTTGTGGTTTCTTTACATTTTCTGGGCATTAAATTAATTTAAAGGAAGTTATCGGGATTTATCCGATTATTTATCGAATTTAATCGAGAGAAGTTGACTTAACCGGAGCTAAAATGCTTTAAATAGTAATAGTAAATTACTAAAACGTATAATTAAGATGTTAGGATATTAATATTAATACAACTTGCAAAAAAAAATATATTATTCAATCATTTAATTAAGAAAAACCATTAGAAAGAGGCCTTTTCAGGGTCATATCTCTTTTGGAGCCTCCCACATATCAGAAGAAACCACAAATTTCTGTCCCAAGGCAGGAAATGAAAGAAAAGGCCAAATTAAGAAATGTTTACGGCGACAAAATCGAATGTTAAGGGAAGCAAATCCATCAGTTAATCGACTTTTAATGGCTCCCTCCAACCCTCAGTCAATCTTTTTCACTCGGCCGGCTTTCTATAGCCAGTTTTAGTCCAGATCTCAGATATTTATGCTCGACTTGGACTGAAATTGAAATCAAAATTGAAATGGAAATGGAAACACAACACACACACACATTCACAACACCCTAATGGCAATTTAACTTCATTAGAATGTCATGGGAGTCCGGAATCTGTTCTTTTGTGTTGTTGTTGTCTTTTCCATAGAAAAAATGTTTACGGTGGCGAATGGAACAAATGGAAGAAATGGATGGAAAAAGCCAAGGCAAAAACTGTGGAGAAAAGAGAGTTTAACGATAAAAGCTTCTTGTTCTTCGTCTCCGACGGTTGTGGGTTTTATTATCAAATCTCTCTTGAAACTCTCTCCTAAACTGAAAAAGACGACCCAAAATGGGGATTAGGTTTGTATTCTTTGGTCCTAAAATCAATTTAAAGCTAGGTATCGGAGTTTATCGGACAATTTATCGAATTTAATCGACAGAAA
>VNJW01005641.1:0-133516 GCA_008042615.1 Drosophila auraria | reverse complement strand
CTGTGTTCTGTGAGTCTTCTGGCCAAGATATTCGGGTGGTTCGTAAGTTTCTTGAGGTAAGTTTCAGCTTGTGAGTTGATTACATCTCCAACTAGAGGGACATGGAGGTCCCTAGCCAGGTCAACATTTCGAATGTACCATTCGGCTCCAGAGAGTGTGCGTAGTGTCTTGCTTTGGAAGATTCTGATATGGTTAAGGTTGCTTTTGGCTGCAATTCCATATACTTGAATTCCATATCTCCATGTGGGGGCGAGTATGGTTTTGTAGATTTTGATTTTGTTTGACAGGCTTAGGTGGTTATTAGGTTTTAAGAGCCAAGATAACTTCTTGGCCTTGGCTTCTAGTGTGTTTTTGACGAGTTTTATGTGCTTTGCTAGTGTTAGTCTAGTGTCGAGGGTCACACCCAGGTACTTGTGATCCTTCTTCTGGTCTAGGAGCTCTCCGTGTAGGAATATTCCTGGGCAGGTGTCCTTTCTAAGTGTGTGAGTTACAACTGCACACTTTGAAGGATTTACAGATATGTTCCATCGACATGCCCAGTTTTCAAATTTGCCGGGGTAAATGCGTCTGATGATGGGTAAGTGAAATCGAAATTTAAACCATTTTTCCTTTTCTACTATTGAAAGGATGTTAAAGGATTGCCTTAATCCCTTGGCTGACATTTACTTTAACCACAGAGAGGCCTCAACTTTTTATTTAAAGTTATTAAACCAAGTTGAAGTTGTTTAGGCTAAGTTATTGATGAGGCAAAGGGTTATTTCCTACCAAAACAGCTGTATATAAAAGCCTGCTGCTTGTCTCTCACAAGAACATTTTGGTCCTTCGAGCCGGACAGAGCCAGCGACCTTTAGATGATTTGAGGCTTCTTTGGCTATAATTTCTCAAGATCATCCAAATATTAGAACCCAATAACTTGACTAACTGCAAATCCTCTCAATTGAATGGCTGATTCCTCTCGATTCTCCATTTCCTGATTCTTTCAAATGCTTTCCCATGATGGTTGGTGGCAACATTCTAATGAATCGAATTCCCATTCTCAGGACCATCATCCTTATTGGCCCTACTCTTTCATTTTTGTGGGTTTTGGATTTCGACTGACTGGCGCAAAAAGTTGTCCATCATGTTGTGTCCGTCCAATGCACTTTTTCCCGAATGCCACTTGGCCCCAAATGCTGAATGCTGAATGCTGAACGCTGGCTGAATGCTGTTTGCCCTCAGAGAGGGGGCTTAACTGCAAAATCATGCAGAAAATGCTCAAATCTGGAAGGGGCGAAGGAGGACTTGGAGTTAAACCGGCGAACAAAGCCACTTAACGGGCCAAGGGCTGCGCCTGATGCGCTGACTAGCCTTGTAGGTTTTATGGCTTATAGTCGAATAGCCGAACAGCTAGCTCCAATCTTCCTTCAGACTCGGGGAGCTCAGAGCTCGGACTCCAGCTCAAACTCGAACTCTCGGCTCGGCTTTGGACCCTGAGAGCGAGAGCCCAAAGGCTGGAAAATCTCTGTGTGCAAGTTGTTTACACGCCGCCCTCGAGTGCTTCCTAGGAAAATGACGACGATTGCAACTGCCGAGCCGAGCCGCCTGAAGTGGATGAGATGAGGTGCATTTGGCTGATCATGCAGCTGGTAAAATGTTCAGAGGTGGAGGCAGAGGTCCGACTTCGACTCCTACTCCTACTCCGACTCCTTTCAATGCCTGCCACTTGTTGTCATCAATTTTCTGGCTCTCTGTTTATCCAGCGGAGGGGCCACTCGCAGTTCGGTTGCACTTCGCTGGAAGTTGCTTATTTTTTGGGAAAAACCACGACGAGTATCATCATCATCCCGTCATCCCGTCGTCTATATTTGTTTTCGTTTCGTTGCCTTCGTTGAAACCCAAACTTGTAGTTTTCTAATTAAAAAATTATTTGGAAGATAATAGCAGCCCTTCGCTTCTTTTCGTTTTTATGTACTTTCTGACCGACTCATTGTCACATAATTAACACTTGATATAGCAATTACCAGTTTTTCGGTTTCGGTTTTTTCCCCGCCAGTTTCCTTTTATTTTGCTTTGTTTTGGATGAAAATGTGCGAAAAACTATCGAATTTCCATTGTCGTTTCGGTTTTGGGCAGGAAATGTGCGAGGATTTTTGTATCGGAAGTGCGTCCTGGCAGCCTCACAATAATATCGCAAATATCTCTGGCACCCTCCTCCTCCTGCTCCTTTCCTTATTCATCTTTCTCGTTAGATTCCTTTTTCCTTTTTTTTTTGGGAGGAACTCTTCAGATTATTATCGCTATAGCCGCTGCTATTTTTTGAGGTTTTCTTTTGTACTTTTACTTATTCTCTTTTTTGTGGTAATTATTTGATGGCTTGCCGAAATTGGTGCGATTGATTTTCAGTTGGAAAAAAGGACACGCGCGACAGGGATACAGTGGCGATTATATTTATTTTTTACTTAAATATGCGCCTCTAAAATATTGTAATTAATTTATTTACGAGTTAAATACAATTGACTCTGTTAGATATATTTTTTATTTGTCAATAAATAAATACAGGGCACTTGTGAATATTTTTTACACATGAAATAAGTTTTAATTAATCGCTTTTCTGATTATATACTTCTAAGAACAAAGGTAAAATAATAAATACCATGTGTAAGTGACAAAAATTACTTGAAAATCCATTTAAGAAACTTTCCCAAACATTAAGCGATTTAGTTTAACTGACAAAGTACTTAATCAATCGAAATTGAGGCTAAACACTCTCGCACACAGCTCATCGTATTTTTTTTAAGGGTAACCCAATTAGGGAAACCAATTTGTCTGCAATTATTTGCCATTAAGACAAAATCCACTTTGCAGTGAGAGGAACACAGGGAAAAATTGCCCATGACTAAGTCGGCGGCGCAACACAATGGCCAAGAAAAAGAGGCGCTGACAACGAAATGGCTCACAAGGCGAGACGACAACTCACCCAGATGTGTGAAGAAAAATAATAACAAAAAAAAGGCCAAGAGCTAAGAAAAAAAAGATAACAAAAAAAACAGAAAGAAAGCAAAATAGTTGGCGGGCATTTTACACGAAGACAGCGATACGGACAAAAGGACACAACATACGCCAAGGATCTGGAGAGTCCCGGGTAAATATTTATTAGAGCCAAGGCAGAAAGCCGAGGTGAAAGGAGACGCTCCTCAATGGCCACTCAAATTAAGGCTAACAACGTGCTGCAGGAGCAGCGGCAGCAGCAGCAGCAGCAAAGTAGCAATTTTCCTGAAGGAAAAGAAATTGAAAGGATGCTCCTGTCCCAGCTGCGGTTAACCACTCGAGTCGATTTATTTTGTACACAATTTGCCTCGAACTCGGAAACTAACGCCCCGTGTCCCCGAGATCCAGGATCATCCAGGGGCAAAAAGGACACGGCGCGCCGTTTGTTGCCTTTTTTACAGCTCACAGGAGCTGCCCCCGGGCTGCTGCTCCTGCTTCAGCTCCTGCTCCTGCTGCTGTTGTGCAAACAAAGTGCGAACGGACCTTCGGCAAATAGACCACGATGGGCATGGGCCTGGGCCTGGGCCTGGGCATGACTAACAAGAACACGCTCTTGGAATAGGAGTAGCAAAAGATGCACAAGTGTGCAGGGAGAGAAAAGTCCTAAGAAAAATCAAGAAAATTTAAGTTAAAAGTCAGAAGAATAAGCTGAAGGTGAAGGATTTTATCGTTAAGAATGTTTGCACTTAATCTTTTATATCAAAGTGAAAATAAATATAAATATATGAGAAAATATATATATTTTTCACTTATTTTTCAAAACTTCACCTTTTCAGGTGACTATTTCTCCCCGTGTAGAGCCAGATAAAGACCAAGTGGCTGGCAACAGCTCCCGGAAAGGTCAACAGTGACAATGACAATGGCGGAATGACTGAACTGAATGACAAACCAAGAAACCGAACCGAACCGAACCGAAACGAGGCGAAGAACCAAAAACCACACAACGGAATGACAAATAAACAGATGTAAAGTGTGAAAATTTAACAAATTAAGTGCGTGTAACTCTCGGATACAATTGTATCTGCGACGTGTGTGGAAAATGTGCGGAAAAGAGATGGGCAATTCAGGTGAAAATTGTGTGTGTGCGGCGTGGGGGCGTGGCCCATTTGCTGGGCTGGGAAATTGAGATCTACGACTGAGACATGTGTGAGAATAACACATTTAGATTCTAGAATAATATTGCCACAAAATAAACAGCCTCAGATGTGGCTTAGAGAACCTGACTAGAGGTTTATACGCTTGAAAACGAAATGGCAAGTAAAAGAAAATAATAATAGGAATCTTTTATGATCGAAATACTCTTAAGAAATATTTGATTTTAATTTAAATATATATATGAAGAAAGATCATGGTATCTAGTTATTAACCAAGGATATACTTGTATTTAATAATTCTATAAAATGCTGAACATAAATTATGGAATAAGAGAGAATTTATATTCAATGAGAATTTCATTTAAGGATTGGTAATCATTGTGCTCAGATAATTTGTAGTGCAAAATGATCTGAAACCTTTCAGTTCCCAAAGCTTTAATGTCTTGTCCGTGAAGCCTGACTGGTTATCGTGTATCTTAATGGATGCTCGTGCCAAGTGGAGTTTGCTAATTTTACTGAAAATTATGCGCTTAATTAGCGATACACACACCAACATAAAATCGTGCCCCGAGTGAAGTGTGTGTGAGATTTCACACTTTGCTGACAGGACGGCTGCCGCCGCGCCCCTTTTATTCATTCCTCCCTCCTTTTTCTCCGACAGTCTGTGTGCACACTGAGCCAAAAATAATTAAGGAATATTATATACATTTTTCGTAAGCTTTCGTTATTTACAAACGGAATTGTCAGACATTTGTGGCAAGAGAGAAATCAAAAAGAATGTAAGAATTGATTTAAAACAATATTTCTAAAATGTAAACTAATAACAATTCTAATAATAATAAAAACTTGTATTTTTGTACTTTCTTAGATAAGAGAAAACAAACAATTAACCAGATTTTTAAAAACAAACCACATTACTAAGCATTTCAGGTGAAAAATAATATATTTCTTGTCTGGGAATTAAATCTTCTTCTTTAAATGTGCATGGCATTATTTTTGCCAGTGTTCGAGTGTTATTAATAAGCTCGGACCCGCGTACCCTCCCCTTGCCGTGTGCTTAATCGTGTCGTTTCATTGTTTTAACTCTGATGAGAGGACGCAACTCAATTGCTCGACTCAACCCCTTTGAGCTTATTAGTTGCGCCTACGGGTGGGCACAGGACACAGGACATGCGAAGGAATCGGAGTAGAGAGAATATGAATATGTCGAGTTTACGGAGACAGATGCGGTTGCCACTTGGCTGCACCCGTTCAGCAGATGCAACAGAGGGTCCCTTGCCCGCTCTCCGCCCCGTAATTAGCCTCCTGTTTTTGCCTTTGTAAGGCCCCATTCGAAGCAACTCACTTGCAAAGCGCACATGGAATATGTTTTCAAAGCCCCGATTTTACAATATACGACAATGGGAGTCGAGGCTGACAGGGAATAAATATTTAGGTAACTAAGTTACCATGGAAGGACAGCTAAATATTCATAAAAAATAAAACTCTGAGTAAAAAATAAGATAAGAATCAGTCGCAGCTTAAGTTGTAAATATTAAGCTATTCAATCTCTTATTACATCTGTATCTTTAAGTTGTCTTTATGTAAATTGTTTTAATTGCACTTTAATTGAAGACTTGAATAAATCCCTAAAACTGCTATAGTTTTAGAATCTTAAAGATCAAATTAATATAATAGGTATTGATATAAAATTGTGTTATATTTTTTTCATAAAGGAAAATTATTGAAATCTTTTAATGCGGTTACTATTATACGATACGTAACCTAATCTGTATAAGATATAAAAACCTAATGCCAATTTGAATACGAAAAATTGCTATTACTTGCGTCACATTTTAAGTATTATACAAATATGTATAGGTTTTAATTCTTGTTTAAATAAGCTGTATAAATATGATGATATAATTAGATAGTTTAAATATAAGAGGTTCAAAGTGGTTTCAAGTTTGATACATGTATGAAGTACTCTTTTTTAACCATTATTATACAACTTCCGGCAGAAAATTTTGTCAATTGAAAGCTATATAATAATGATAATATAAAAAAGATAACTAATATATTTAAATATTTTAGTTTATTGTTTAAGGGGGCCCTGTATAAACGAGATAATTGAAGGGATCCATTACAATTCTATTTTTTTAGACTTTTACGTAAATAATTGAAATACTTAAGAAAGGTTTAAAAAATATATCGAACCGGTATAGTTTTCTATATTTTATACTTAAAAAAAAGAAGCTAATCCTGCTTAAATATGAATATCTGGAGACCTTTGGACTTGGATTTAAAATTCTGGAAATCGAATGAACTTTTTGAGATATTTACTGGTTTGTAGAGTGGTCACAGGAAACACTATTAATTTATTAAATACATTAACCCATTTTATAAGCAAATTTACTCATATTTTAAGGACATTGCTTATTAACTGACTAAGAGTTTAGCAACTAATTTACAGCTCAAGATCCCTTTTTTTTAGATATTCATTAATCTGGTCACGGGTCACGGTTCACGACGGACTCACCTGCAAACTGGGCGCCAAAGTGCTGCTGAAAGTGACCCCGGAACTCGTGCGGCGTGCTGAAGCCGGGCGGCAGGAAGCCCCTCAGATAGGCGGCCGCCGCCAGCGTGGTCATGTGATGATGATGGGCGGCAGCAGCATTGCCCGGATCCGCGGCGGCCGCATAGCCGGCGGCGGCATAAAAGTTGGCCGGATTAAACACGGGCAGCTGGCAGTGGGCGGCTGCAGCGGCCGCAGCAGCTGCTGCGGCGGAGAGTCTGGTCACATCGGGCGACAGGGATCGCGAGTCGCGCAGTCCTTCCAATTGCTCACGTTCCCGCTCCCGTTGCTCCCGCTGCTGCTGCTGACCGGCGGCAACGGCTGCGGCGGCGGCGATCGTGGGGTTTAGATTGAGCGGCGTGCTGGCCGGCGGCGGTGGGGTGGCCGCCGGCGAGGGCGGCGCCTCGGAGGGCGTGGCATTGCCGCTGGCGCCGCTCTGCTGCTGGTAGGCGCCCAGGCCGAGTATTTCCTGGATGGCGAACGGCGTTCGCATTTTGGTGGCCTGCATTTTTTGCCGACGGCTTTTTCGGTCACACTAAAAGCTGAGAGAGTTCCAGTGTTCTAGCCGCGAATCTTTCCAAGTTCCAAGTTACTTATTGCACTTTCATTGCAGCTACGGCAGCGGCAGCAGCTATCGTACACACACACCCATGCATACACACACACACACACAGACACGCGAACGCACACTGGAAAAAAACTTTCACTTCACGCACTTTTGGGGGCTTTCGGTTATCGGTTATCGGTTTTGGGTTAGCTTTTGCCTTCTTTGCGTGTTTTTGTTTTTCTTGTGGCCGTTGTTGTTGTTGTCGTCGACGGCTTTTACTTGTTATTGTTATTAAATGTGATTTCGTGTGTGAGTCTTGGGTTCTAGTAATTTTTTAACCCGAACGCTGCGGCGTTCGAAAACTAACTGAAATTGTAAAGCGAATTGCACGCCAGCAAAAGCGTCGCGTCGGCGTCGGCGTTGGCGTTGGCGTTGTGCGCAACGTCGCTGCCGGCGTCGCAGTCCGCTCCCACACACGCGGCTGTAGCAACAAAAACTCTGCCAGCGCCGCTGTCGCAGCGGAAGCAGCGCCATCTTTGTGAGCGCAAGGGGGATGGCAAGGCCAACGCCACATCAGTTGTCCCGCTCGCGCCGTACGAACTTCCAATGGAGAGGGGTAACGCGACAGCCATTTCACTCGCACTTACCAACTTCCGCTAGCGGCATCTCTTTCCACACTGGAAGTCCGCTCACCGACAGTGTAAACGCTATGCGTGAGAGCTGGCTGTGTGTGTGTGTATGTGTTAATTAAACGCCGTTTGCATTTCGCTTCGAGATTTTCGGTTTTTCGATTTCAGTTTGTTTTGCAACGCCAAGCTGCTATATGTCCATATATGTTTGTGTGTGTGTGCTTGCGGGTTGTTTTTTTGTGCCTAAGTTCCCATTTTTTTTTTTGGTTTTTTAATGTTTATTTAGTTGGTTAATAAATAAATAGATGCTGGGAATTGGTTAAGAATTGGAAAGTTCGACACACAAAGGACTTTGGGAACTTGAAATGTTTCCCGCCAAAATGTTTCCAATAAGCTCTTTTAACCATTTTTAATTGTTTCTGTAGTTAAGATAAGTTTATTAGGAAATTTTTTAATTTAATAATGATTTTAAAATTATTTCCTTTAAATTACTCGTATTAGTTTTGAATTTTTTTGTAACTTTTAAATATAATGCTATTTTCATATTTATATGGACCTGTTTTTTATATAATTCTTAAAGCCACTTTTTCAATGTCCGGTTAAGGCTAAATTTTAACTCTTACCGGGGATTAGTATTTTATATTTCGAGTTTTAACCTTTGAATAAAATAAATACTACATTTTCCTTGACATTTAACACCCCTCTTGCATTAAAATGAAATTGAAAAACTAAATTTACTTTAAATACCACAAATTGTTCTCAACTAATTAAACTTTTAGAAGAAGGCACATAACACAGATTGCCCTGCTATCCGAAATGGAGTGCTCTCTCTGGATCGTTCACTCTCCAGCTCTCTTTCGGCCTTTCTTCCTCTCCGAAAGTTAAGTTTTTCCAGGCAGTTCGTTCGCTCGTTCGGTTCTCCCCACCATTTTCAATTTCCCCCCACTTTCCGCCTTCCGTTTCCGCTTGCCGCTTTCCACGTTTGTCCCCAAATTGCGAGCATTGTTCAGGCCAAAGTTGGTCATGTTAATTAAGCCTCGCTCTCGCCCTCTCTTTCCCTCGGCTCTATGCCCGTCTCACTCTTATCGATTAGCTCGCTCTCTCTCTTTATCTGTCACTTTCTGTCCCCATATTCCCCCCTCCGGGCTGCACTTGCAAACATTAATTAGTCGCATTGCATAACAATTGCATAATCAATATGCCATTTCAATTAACTGCTTGGTTAGCAATTAGTCAACCCAAGAAGCCGCCCAAAAACCCCCATAAAGTCACCCAAAAACCCCCCAAAAACCCCCCAAAAACCACCCATCAATTCACCCACAATCGAATACTATTTTTTTTTTACCCTGGCAACTCTGTCGGCGATTTAAGTAATTAGCACTCAGTAACTAAAAACTACACAGTGAAAAGCAAAAATGCATATTAGATATCATAATTATTTATATTGTTTAATATTTAAATAGTATATAAAGTCCAGGATTTATCTAGTTTATTATTATTATTAATACTTATTACAGAAAGCTTTTCGGAAAAGCTCTTTATTAACTCGGGGAAAATTAAAGAAATTAAAATTAAGAACAATATGTTTTAGCTGAATTATTTGCAGGCTTAACTGTGTCATAAAAATATTTGAAATTATAGCACTATTTTTTTCTCAAGATATCTGGTCAATAAGATTTATAATAAAGGGTTGCTTAACTTAATTTTCTGGCAATTTCGATAGCATTTGATTTTATTTTATTCCCATTCCCACTTTGTAAAATCCTGCTCCTTTCTAAACTTTTATATTATGTGAATAATATACACATTATCTTTATGCTTCAACTCTTGTATTTTTTTTAAGTCACTCCTTTCATCTTTACTCTTTGCCAACGAACATTATTGAAACACATTAAAACTGACAATTTTGAAAGAGTGTCCCATCTGCGTGACTTGAGAATCCGCTTTTATCTCCACACTCGCTGTCTCGAGTGGCTTTTCTTTATTTGATTTAAGAGTGGATCTGAAATTAAATAAATCTAATTGAGAGACGGCAGCAGGTTGTGGTGGTTGCAGATGTTCAGATGCATGTTTTTAAGACAATGCAATTGCAGAATATATATAACTAGGGATGTAAGGGGAAGAATATTATGTATAAAAAAAATAGCAACATAAATAAATTAAAGCTTAAGAGCCCTATTATTAGGGATAACGATTAAGACTACTTAAAATATATACTAAAAACTTAATGCTTACCTTGCACTGGAACTGTTTTTAGTTGCAAGCTCTGACAGCATTACTTATTGAATTATTACAAATATTATTATTATTATTATAATACCCAGATAAAAAGGGTATTATTAGTTTACGAGCTCTGATAATTCCCTTAAACAATTGCATGAACACGTCCAACTCAGAAACTTGAAATTCGTCCTGGTCCCTGGCACTCCATGTTTGTATTTTCTAAAACGAAAATCCTGCTAAACCAATAAACCTTTCCAGGTGGTTTTTTCGGGTCCCACTCCCCATAGTTAATTGGTCTGAGGCTCTTTTTACGCACACACACACACACAGGATGCCGGGGCGAAGTGGTCAGGACCAAATGTTCGATAAAAGGAATTTCCGTCTCGCATTGTCCTCGAGGAGCAGCGGCGCATTATTTCATATTTATAATGTAATCTGCACTTGAGCCTCAAAGAGACGTCGCATAAATCACGAATGCGAATGGAGGCGGGCCTCCGCCTCAGCCTCAGCCTCAGCCTCAGCTTCAGCGACTACTATTAGGATTCGGATACGGATTCCATATGCACAGAGCACAGAGTCCACTTCTTGGGCTAAAAGCCTTTGTGATACTTGGAGTTTTTATTATTATTTTTTTTATATATTTCTGGCATGGCGCTGCCTTTTTTGTTTGATGTTCGACGGCCACTTGAGATGCATTTGGTGGAACTCGTCCTCCTAAATTCCTTGGTGTGAGCTTTCCTTTTTTTTTTTTGTGTTTTTGCTGATTGAATGCAAATGGGAAATTCACTTCGATTATTGGTTGATTGATCCTTTGATCCCTGGCTACGCGAATACCCGAATCCCCCGGCTGCCTCGACCCGTTACTCATTAGGCTAAAAGCCTATTATTGTGGCCAACTAATTAACCGCCATCTGGCATCTGCCATCGATTGCAGTGCTTTTCGGTTTTTCGGTTTCTTGCATTTTTATTTTCTTTTTTTGTCTTTGCTCACTTGGGCTCCCCTGGGGAATTGCACGGCATTATTGTCTTTTCGGCCGCATATTAGCCGTGGCCGTGGAATTTTTGCCATTGTTGTTGCTTAGCCAGCAAGGAGCAGGCTCGGGAAGGAGCTGGAATCCATCATCGGGGGAGCTGGGCAGAGCTGCCATTTGACTAATTACAAAATCGAGATAGCATCGAAGGGCGGTACGTTTTTGAAAATTATTTTCACAAGTTTCGGTTCATTTTTTGGCAAATAATCATAATACAGCTATAAATTAGCCCTTTAAACTGTGAATTATATATATGATGTAACTAAAAATGAGGTTTATCTATTAATAAAAAAATATTGTATCTCTAGGAGGAATATTTATAAGATTTATTCCCTGGAAGAATGTTTCATGAACCCCATTAAAAAATTGCTTAGAAAGAAGTTATAGCTTTGCATATCTAAAATGATTTATAGGGCTTCATAAATCTATTAAAATTAATTATTTATTACTTAAAGAATTTATAACAAATGTTGCATTATTTTTAAACTAAATATGCCTAAAATATTTCATAAAACTCAAGCTAATCAACTGAAGTTTGCAACATTGCCCAAGCATGCATGGACTGTACCCGAAAACGAAACCAAACCGATTCCCTACTCCCACCATTTACATGTTGGCCATTGTTCCCATCGTCGTCCCCGTCGTTATCCTGGGCTCCTGACACGCTCCCAAATGGTCGACGTCGCTTTGAGCCACTTGGAAATCGTTAATTTCATAATTACATGTTTCATGCACACGCTCCGCACTCCGGACTCGGGACTCCGGGACTCCGGGACTCGGGACTCCAAAATGGGGAATATATGTGTGTGTGTGTGTGTTTGTGTCTTATGTATATATGTATATATTTCGGGGCGTGTGTGAGTGGCACATAAGTGGCAGCCAGCCAGAAAGCCAACACCATTTTGGCCATAATTTAGTTTTGCCCGTCCATTAGCAGTTCAGGCCACATGGCGAGGCCGCCTCGGTGGGGTTTCGGTGCGGGGCTTCCTTTGTTGCAATGCCACTCAGCGGGAAATCAGCGCCCAGGGCTTGGGGTTTGGGCTAAGGGGTAAGGGAATCGGGACGAGGAGGACGTGGACGAGGACGAAGTGGCCTCGAAGGAGCCACAACAGCGAGGAGAGGCACACAGTAAGAATTGGTGGGGGGAAAGAAGGCCTTAAAATAATTTTAAATTTGAATAGTGAATAAATATTCTTGATTTTTTAATTATTATTATAGTTAATTGATTATTGTATATTAAATTGGTTAATAATCAAGGAAATCTCTTGAGGAAATCTTTCTAAAAAGTCTCTTAAGTCTCTCTTTAGCTTTGTGGTGTTTGATTTGAAATATGCATCCTTTTAAGAGAAGCTTTTAATCTTTGTATATATTTTTATATTTCATATATTTGTTTATATGTTCTTATATATTAACTATTATTTAAATAAACATTTTTCCCGGTGCAGCGAGTGAAGCAGCTCAGAGAGAAAGAAACAGGGGGCAGCAGCGGCAACAGAAGAAGCAAAAGAAGGACGAGTGGATAATTATTAATAATTATCGCATTGACGTGTTTTCGTTTTCAGTTTTTTTTTTCTTCATTTTTATTTTGTATTTTTGCTCTGCAAGGGTGTGTGCGTAAGGGTGTGTGTGCGTGTGTGCATATGTAACAGTGTAAGTGGTTTATATAATTGGTCAACTTCTGCTCCATTCCAGTTTTTTTTTTTTTGCTTGGCCACTTGGCTTGTTCTTGCTTTTTGCAGATTTCTTTGACTCGAGGGGTTGGCACTGCATACTACAAAATATATATACAAATATATGTAATAATAATCATAATAATAATAGGAAAAATAAAAGGGTTGTCGGGCAGCAGGAGAAGAGAAGTATCAAGGGGATTGAGTGATTTTTAGGGGGCTACCAAGGACATCTAAAGAGTAGTTTAAATAAATAAATGATCTAAATGTTAAATATAAAATATCTGGTTTGATTTAAAAAACATTTTTCATTTAAATATAAATATAAAATATTTCTTTTATTAATAGTTTTAATTCTTAAATCACTGCGACCCTTGCTTTCTTTTTAAACATTTTAATAGAAGTTTCTTTCAATACTTTTATTTCTTATATATATTCCCCATTAATAATAAATTTCCCAGCTTTATGTTTATTAAATTTAAATTGTTTATCCAGCTCTTTTTGATTCCCTTTGATGGGATAATCTTTACTGGCTTAAAGGCATTAATTCTGTGCCTGTTTCACCCACTCCCCCGGCCTAATCAGCAGCTGTCTCTCCTTTCAGCGGGTTCTTGCAGGAAATCCTTCAATGGTGGACCTTCACCCCTTGGGCCGCCACATGCGACGGCGAGAGCTCATTAAGCTTTAGGCGTATTAAGCGAATTCCGCTTCTTTTCGCATTTCTTTTTTTTTTCAATTATTTCAGCAGAAACAACATTTAAATGGAATTCAAAAACGCTCATAATTCAAAATTAATCCCCGAGTTGGTCGCTCGCCGCCGAATGAAAGGAAGACGAAGGAGGAGAGGAACGGGCACGGGGAACGGTGAGCAGGAGTGGCATGGCTCCCGTCCTGTTCGTCCTTTGTGGACATTGCGCCTAAATGAGCAGCCTCTCTCTCTTCATCAGCGATTCAAATGAATCAGAATCAGGATCTGAATCTGAATCTGAATCAGACACAGAATCATCAACTTCAAAAAGGCAAAACGTGGGGACTTCGCATTCGCTGCTTTCTGTTGACGTGGCTTTTTCCCTTTGACCATTTAAAGGATTTAGCAGCCATACAGCAAAGAAAACAAATTAAAAGTAAGCGCTGGGCTTCTGTCTATTTAAATTGCACGTCAGAGCAGGTAGGGATTCGGGGGGTTTATTTTCATAATTAACGCAAAACGCATCGCCATGCGCCATCTGTCGGCCAATGGCGTCTGCAAATTATGTGATTTCAGAATTTTTCAATTAAAAAAAAAAATGCTGAAAGCGGAATGTCAGTGGACGCTGACATTCGTGTTTGGCTTTTGTTTTCAACTTTTCCCCAGCTTTTACAGATGATGCTCTGTAAAAAATAAATAAAAAACTCTTTCAAAACTTGTTTGGGCTTCCCCTTTTTTTAGAAAAGGAAAAAAAATAAAAATTTAATCAAAAGCGTGTCAGAAAAAATAGTTTTGAGTACATAACCAAGCAATCATCATCCCCTCCTTACTTCCTTTCACATTTTATAGCATCTACGTGTTTTTATGGAAAAGGAAGCTGGCTTGCGACAGATGGCGCCACTGGTGCAGGAGCTGGAGTCCTTGGAAGCTTATGGTAATTTTTTGGGGTGTGTGTGCCGAATGAAGGCCACAAAAAGCTGACAGAAAAGCTTAGCTAAGCTTGTGGCAAAGTTTGCAATTTTTTATTATATTCAGAGTTGGCCAATGAATATTTATTGTATTTATTAGTTATTATTATAATAAATTGGTACTTTAAAATGTTTTCTAGTGATAATAAGTCCCTTGAAAGTATGTTTAAAGCTTAAACATAAATACAAAATACAATATATAAATACAAATCGCCAGAACTTCTATTTTTAATCACTTTATTATTTTCCCCTAGAAAACCTAAGGCTAGATTTTCACAGCATGCTTTTGGGCATCTGCTAAAGCGAATTCAAATCCCTGTGGCAACCATTTTAAAATTTAAGAACCTTTGTTTACCTATATTTGTAGACTTCCCAGAGATTTAAATTCACCTTAAAATATACCTAAAGTTACACCGTAAATTAACTTATTGTTAAAAGCTAAGGTATAGTTCTTACAGCATACTTTTCAGCTTCTCTTCGAGTGAATTCAAATCCCCTTGATGGATTTAGTGGAACTTAATATAGTAAATCTACTCCGTCGCACTTCCGAGCTGAATTTAAATTGGTTAATTTCAGGGGCGTGTGGGCTAGTGGGCTTGGGGCGTGCGAACCTGATATCCTGATTCCTGACGGAGGACTGCCAACATTGGATGGATGCGTGACAGATGACACAGCACTACACACACATCGCCATCCATGCTGCATGTCTGTATCTGAATTGAATCAACTTTATTTCGAAATGATGCCACTTAAGGACTCTCCTCTCTCCAGTTTTGCATGCCACACACACACACACACACACACACACGTACATCGAGCCACAGCCGAATCCGTAGCATACTTTTTGGCATGTGCAACGTGCCAACCGAAATAAACTTGATAACAAGCAATTTCTCACGTCTCTCGAGCGTGGCAGTTGCCATTTTCGGTCGCCTCCGTTGCCTTCAATCGACTCGGTTGCCATTTCCAACTAACAATCACACATGCAGGAGAGCCAACAAATGCTGGAATAATTACACTGCAATATATTATACACGAAAAAGTAGAGAATTTAGTAGGTAATCTCCTAGAAAATATATATTAGTTACTGGAAAATGCAACCTTATATCAGGAATTGTCTTAGAGTAAGCAAAAAAGGATAGAAATATATTTTACTGAAACATTACCTCAAATTTAGGATTTATTTTCATAGTTAAAGAAACTATTATTATCATTTTTATAGGTTTTAGAAAATATACATATAATAATTGATGGAATATATGTCATTATATTTCAAATAAATTATTTTATACATTTTAAGACACAGATGACAATAAAGCAATGCAAAATAATTAAAATTTAAACATAAAATTAAAAATATGACTTGTTTCAATCATAAAGCACTCTCCTTTATATTTTATTTTGTTCAATCACTTGTGCCATTGTTCTTCTCTTTGGCAAATCTAATATTAGATAAATGCACCCTTTCTTTTTCCCTTTTCCCAGTGTAGACCCGCTTGCTTTTCGACTCTGGGGCTCCATGTTTTGACTTTCGACGCAAACCATTCCGATCCGATGCTCGTTTTGCTTATCATTAGTTTAATTGGTGGCATGACGACATCATTGACATCTATTTACCCGCCGTCGCCGCCCCTTTGATCCGCTGTCTTTTGCCATTTAATTGGATGTTGGCAGTGGCAGGCGCAGCAGGTGGCCCAAAAGGATGAGGAACGAGGCAGGGATGGCATCTATTTTGACATTTGACACAATTTGGATGGCTCGGCACACGGACAACAAACCTCCCCCTTGGACTTTTAATTTGTCACTAATTTTCCACGTCTCGTCAAATTTCATTTTGGGCTTCATTAACGCCTTCTAAGGCTGGATAAAAAAAGGCAGAAAATAACATGATTCCAATTTCGCCAACTTAATGAAAGTGTCAACTTTAACGAGCCTCAAATTGTTTTCATTTTCACTTACCAACAATAACGGCCATATAATAATGATAATAATAATAATAATAACGATGCCGGCAGCCGGCAGCGGATTTCCTGTCCCCTCAACGATATTGATTGCTTCATCATCAGCGCCATCAGTTTTTCTTCTCTTCTCTCTCCAATTTTTCCTCGGGTTTTTCCTATTTTTTTTTTTTATCTGGCAACTGCGAACTGGAGCTTTGTCACTTGATTGATTGGAAAAATTATTCAATCTGGTCTACACGGTTTCTTGTTATTTATTTGGGCTTAACGCGGGGAAAATATTAATATTATTTGGGTGAAAATTGACGCTGATAATCGAGGCGATGGGAGATGAAATTAAAAAGATTAAATAAATATATTTATTAGAGTTTGGTAATAATTACTGTCTGAGTTCTTCTACATTTTTTACAAACAAAAACTAAGGATTTACTTGCTGAATCGAGTTCCCAGAAGGACTTCTCTGAGCTGAGCATAAGAAGGGGAAGGAGCTGGAGGACTGGTGGCCGAAAAGCTGCCTATTTAGACAATTGCTGTCAAAACATTTGGTAATGGATACCAGGCAGGAGAAGGAGGATGAGTGATGCCGAGCCAGGACACTAACTAGGACACAATGCCAGCCGCACACAACAATCACAGAAATAAGTGGAAGGAAACGCGGCAAGTTGATTAAATTGCGTGAAGAGCTAAACGACAAACAGCCAGGATAATGGCAGAAAGGATTAAGGATTGCCCGTGTCATGACGATCGGGTTTCGATTACAAAAAAGGAAATGCCGTGTACCCCTGCTCCTCTCTCTCGTTTCCTATAAGTTTATTTTATTTTATTTTGTTTTCTTTTTTGTCCTCGGCTCCAATTCAATTGCCGCTTCCGCTGGCGCAAATGTCATTCGTCCGAGGACAAAGGACTGAGGACTTCTTGCTGGTTGGTTTTAATTACGCCAAGTGATTCGCAATAAGCAAAATGGAAATCAAATGCGCCATCTTGCATCCGCATCTCAAGTGACATTTATCGCGTGTTTTGACAGCATTCGAAACCGATTCTGAACTCGATTCCCAATCCAGATCCAACCCTAAAGCGTTGACATTTCCATTTCCCGTGGAGCTACCGCAAAAAAAAGGGGGAACTCGCTGGGAACTCCTCGGCAAAATGGCGCTTTATCATCCAAATTATCGCCACGTATTCGAGATCCCACCGACACTGCCAGAAGTTAAAATATATTCGGGGATTTCGTATTTTAAACACACAAAAAATACACGAGAGAATAGAAATCACCTTAGGCCATGTCTAAAAGTTTGCCATAAAATATTTCACTAAAGAATAATATCTAAAAATCCTCATATTAATTTTTAAGCATTTATTTATATTCATAAATATTTTAAAATACTTTACAGTACCACTATTTTTTGTTCAGTGAAACTAACACCCTCGCTGACGACAGCACCCCCGCACACACCGGAGAAGGACACAAAGGACAGCCTCGTTTTCCACTCGAATTGAGCCGCCGATGACAAGCGGCTGGCCGTGGGCTTCCCCTGCCACCGTTTTCCCACGTTTATGCATTATGCAATCATTATATTTTCATGCCTATTAACAAATAAATAAATCTAAAGAAATTTGCATAAATTTTACGCAGGTGATTTGATCAACGGAGTGTGCAGCGATGATTGCGATAACGAATACTCCTGAATGAATCATTGAATCATTGACTACTCAATTGGAATGGACTGAGAAAAAAACAAGAAATAAATAAATGCATTTATTAAATGTGAAGAATTACCTTTTATTCTATTTTTTTTAGTCTCCAAATTCCAAGAAATAATAATAATAATAATTATACAGGTGTTTCTCCTCCCTTTTTTAGGTTTACAAATAACTTAAGGCGCCTTTTTGGCAGGAAAAATATTCTATCAACTTTTCAAATTATAAATTCAATATTTTTTCTATTAAATAAAAAGTATATATAATTAATCATTACTATGGATATTATTTTTAAGAAACTTCCCTTGAATTATCAAAATTCAAACACAATTTTAATTTAAAAACCTGCAGCTTTGTTTGTATTTTGCTATTTTTGCATAAATTCGAATTCCACGAAAACTCTTACAATGCCATTTCCTCATTTCCTTTCTCTGGGATAATATTTTTGAAGTGGTTCAACCAATTGAATAGACAAAACCAATCACATATCCCTTGAATTTGACAATAAGTGTCCGAGAATGGGCGAATAAATGATCATCTGGGCGTCAAATCGAGTTGGCACTCACTTAGCCGTGAACACTCACTTTTCCGGATTTTCACACCAGCTGAGGCACCTTTCCTTCTCTGCATGTCCTTCCGTTTCCGCTTCCCCTTTGTTGCTCAATTTGTGTCTCAATTTGCTCATTTATTCCCATACACTTGGCTTGCCATTTTCACACTTGCCAACTTGGCCGGGGTGAAAGGACAAATTGAGTTGGACACACACAGGACACGGGAAACAGGATACGCACGGAGAAATAAATATTAAGTTATTTAATTTATGATTTTGGGATATAATAAAAAGTCAAAGGCGAGTCCCTGGATTTTATTATAGAAGAAAATAAAATATTAAATAGTTGTTAAAGCATTTCTGTTAAAATAAACATGTTAAAAAATATTTGCCAATTAAAACCAAGAAGTTTTTGAGTCCAAGCTTGCATTAAATACAAATTAATAAATAAAGTGAGCTTTCTAATATTTAAAAACCTAATTAAATTGGTTAACAAGACCAGAACCTGTTTTTTAACATTAACTAATAACGTGTTCAAAAAACCCCATAATTGCTCAATTAATAACCAATTTTTCGCCGTGTCCGAGGGGAAAACTCAATTGCAGTTCACATGACAGGACAATTGGAGTGCTGGCCGCAGCTGGGAAATGGGCAGGATGAGTCGGATATCGTTGTCATTGTCATTATCATTATCGTTATCCTTGCACCTTGCACCCGACAATCCCCTTGAATTGCTGACTAATTGCTGCCTGCTCTTTGGCGCCGCCCCGCCAACAAGTTTTTCCTCGTTGTTGGCCCGCGGAAAAGCGGGAAAGTCAGCCGTGAAATTTTAATGATTCGTAAGTTGATACGCCTTGTGAAGGAAGACGAACGACGGCGGAGAGGGGTGGCAGATGCAAATTAAGCGAGATTCTCGGCTTTGTCAACCTCTCACTAATCTGGCGAAGGACGACACTTTCTTATTGAGTATCAAAGGCGAGTGGAAAATGCCGGTGGAAAACCCGCTGAGACAGAAAAAAAGGGAGACAAAAAAAAAGAAAGAAGAAAACAACAAAAACTCTCCCGGAAAATCCCGAGCAGGGGCCGGGGGGGTCACGTCAAAAGATTATGACAATTTTCCCACCACAAATGAACATGAAAATCCGACGACAGGCGACAGCGACAGCCAAAGGAGCAATCGCCCAGGACGAGAGGACTCGGGGCCATTGTTAGCTGCCGTTGACGAGGATTAAGGACATTAGTGCCGTGCCATGCCAGGCCAGGGAAAATAAGAAAATGACAAGAAACGAGAAAAATCCGACAACGGAATAAATGTAATCAATGTGGAAGGAAAACAGCAAAAATTATGATTGATTTCGATTGTTTGATTGGGTCGACAGAAATGGCAAATTGCTGGTTGGAGTATATCGAATGGTCTCCCAGCAAAAAAGGTTAGCCATTTCCACCTATGATTGTAATACTTTATAGCTTTTTTTGGAGTTAATAATCTTAAAAAAAATGCGTTTTGTAGTCGTAAATATAGTTAAAAAATGGAAATGTTTTGAAATTAAGTCGTTGTTAATTTTCTTTCTGTAAAATTTAAAGATATTGTAGCATGCTTTTCGTCACAAATATTATTGATTTCAGAGCTGCAGCGATTCCAAAAACACTGCTAAGTTGTTATTAATTTATCAATCTAAAAAAAAAGTTTAGTATTGAGAAAATAAATTCATTAGAAATAAATTTAGTAATATCTCGAGGAAAGTAGGCTTTTAAGATCCAAAGGACTTCAAATACATTGCTTTCTTACAGTTTTTAAAGGCTCAAAACATAGAAATATTGAAAGTTGCCAAATAAAACCTATTTGCAATTTGAAGACAACGAATTTCCAGCGATTTGCCACTCGAATTGCAACTGAGACGAAGTGGAGTGCCAGGGCTGCCACCCGGGAGGCGTTGCCACTTGAGATCCGCGGCGCCGGCAACCCTGGCTCTCATTAAAAATCATTTAGGAAACCCTTTATCAGCGCGAGGCTAGCGTAATTTCAACAGGACTCCTTAAGGGTTAGACGGCGACTACGACGACGACGGGGGGCGTGAACCGAGCGCCAGTCGAAGGGGGGTTGCAAGAAGTACAAAAAAAAATTATATATATAAAGACAGAGGCAGGAGGCTCGAGTGCAGCATGCAAGGATGCTAGAGAGCTCCTTTTGATCGAATTAAGGCGCCCAGCATGGCGTCCAAATATGGCCAACTTGGGAGCGGAAAAACCACCCAATGCCAAGAAAACAACAAAAAATCACCCACTTTCCACCTGCCTCGTGCTCGAGTGCAGTTTATTGTTTGATTTCGCTCTTTTGTGCATTTGCTCGCCCTTTGAAATGCAAATTGAAATTCAAATTAAAATCAAGAGCGGGCAAAACGTTCGCCATCACTCCGCCAGTCGGCCATCATGGCTTTCGTTACCTTTTTTTTTTGCTTCTTTTTTTTTGCCTTTTGCTCGGGTATCCGCCCAATTCGTGGAGATCAAAGTGGAGCTGCTTCTCCCATGTGAAATGTGGAAATTCGAAAGCGCTCCCGCCTTTGTGATTGTGCAGCTCGCCTTGCAGTCGCTCCGAAAAAAATAAAGAAAAGAAAATGCAAATAAAGTTGAAATAAAGACATCAAGATGTCTGAAAGGCTTCACGCTCCAATGCGATGGACAAATGAAACTTTTCCCCTGCCTCCGACAGAAGACTGGCTTTCATAATTTAGATGGGGGGCCTGCGATATCAGAAGGCCATTTTACAAAATGGCCAAAACACTTTGAAGTTCAAAAGTGAAGTGAGTACAAGCCTTAAGCTTGCTTAAAGTAATTCTTAATTATATTTTTTAAGTATTTTGCAATCTGTGAAGATTATTTTAAGCAAGCAAGGAAGCGAACTTCGGAAGGCCGAACTTTACTTACCCTTGCAGTTTGCTAATTTTGAAAAGGCTTAACTAAGCCAAAACTGCATATATTTCATTTATTTTTGGGTTAAAAATATATTTCAGAAAAAATGATAAGTTAAAAATAGTCATAACTAAGCCAAAACAGCCTTAATTTCAATTCGGAAAGCTGATCTATGTTAGTTTTTATTAGAATAACAAATCTGCATTTTATGTTTAGAAATTTAAAGGAATTAATTTTTGGCTAATATTTGACATTTTTAATGAGGTAACCCCTTATAGGATTTTGAAAAATCGACCAAAAATTATTTTCCGATTTTTATCAATATTTTGATTATAAATAATTGAGATTTTAATGGTGAATCGGAAAATATACGGCTTTTGGCTATCACTCCTTTTTTGGCTAAAGGAGGCTCTTAAGAAGACCTTAAACTTTCACTTTTTTGGGCTAAAAATATATTTCAGAAAAAATGAATCTTCTTTGGTAAAATCTAAGTTAAAAATAGTCATTACTAAGCCAAAATAGCCTTAATTTCAATTTAGAAAGCTGTTCTATTTTAGTTAACAATAAAATAATAAATCTTCTTATACAATTTTGAAAAAATTGAAAAAAAAAAAAAATTTTTTTTCAGTTTTTTCAATATTTTGTCTTTAAATAATTGGGATTTTAATTGCGAATCGGAATATTTATGATATTTGGCTATCCTTTGCTTGCTGGCTATAAGAGGCTCTTAAAAACTCCTCAAATTTAACATTTTTGTGTAATAAAAGGTCCTCTAGTTGCAGAAAAGCATGCTTTTAATATTTACATCGTAGAATTTTTACAACAAATCCAATAAAAATACTAATCCTTTTAAATTTGGTGCTTTTACAAGATAATGTTTTATGCTTTATGGCCAAGATAAGGTAATAAATAATTAAAATATGTCTAGTGCTGCAAACAAATAATGCTTTTAAGATTTACCTTGCTGAATTTTATCCTTGTAAATTCTGTGCCTTTACAAGATGATGCTTCATGCTTTATGGCAAATATAATGTTGCTTGCTGCTCCCCTGAGCTTAATATTTGATTTATCCCGAAGTCCTTTTCCAGTTCTCCCTCTCACCTCACCTCAAGCGCCTTAGGGCAGATTAAATGAATTGGTAAAACACGCAAGAACGTATAAAAAACGTATTAAAAAAACGCATAACGCAAAAAGTGCAATAAGATGCAGATGCCGCCTTTGTCAAACACACGTGCCACACGTCCCCGAAGGACGTCCGTCTGTCCGACCGTCAAAGGGATCGCACCTCAAAGCGTCATGCAAAATGCAAAATGCAAAATAATTGTTTATGGTGTTTTAACAATTTGTACGGCGAGTCCTTAATCCTCATTGGAGGCAGCCCCCCGAGTCGGAGAAATGCAAACTTACAAACACATATATAACAATTATGTGGCGGCCAAGGGATGCGCAAGGGGCGCATTATGCAAGGCAGCCAAGGATATCCGCAGTGGAGGATATGGAAAAATGCGTCTCATTACAGGATGATACGAGTATACATTTATCCTTACACCCGCCACACACACGCACTACAAATCCGCACTCGAGGACGACGTCGTTATCCTTAATTTATAAAAGTGTGTGCGTTGCTGCCGGTCGTCATCTTGTGAATATGCATAAAACTGGAAGGAATTAAATTTCCGACTTCCCAACAGGGCACACAGTAAGATAAAAGTAGGAACTAAATGTATAAAAATTAATTTAAGTTTCTGATGAGGAAAACTCCATTAAATTGGCAAAGTTTCTAGCTCGGTATGGTCCAAAAATGTCTTAAACAAATACTAAATATTTTGTAACAAAGCTTAACAGTCTTAAAAAATTTTAAAAAAGTAAATCCTAAAATTTTTCATATATTTATTTTATTACTTAGCCAAATTGTTGACTTTTAATTGATTTAAAAGTGTTTTCAAAAAAATAATAATAAATAAAAATATATATTGCAGTTTAATTGATATTTTTAAAGTTAAGAATAAGTAGTTCTATAAATTTTAAAATATTTTTCAATATTTCTTTTCTATATTTTCTGAAATCAATGCAAATATAATATATTTTCGCTGTGTGTTATTTTGCAACCGCTGCCATAATGAAATGTAATGCAATGTAACCGAATAACGAACCAACCAAGCGCAGCCGTTATACCCCCAAGCCACCAAGAACCACCCAGTAATCTTACCCAGGCATCCCACCCAGTAATCCCGCCCAAAAATCCCCCTCAGAAATTCCCAGAAAATGCAGAAGGAGGAGGAGGAGGCAAGGGACCCAACCGTGCACCACATTTACCACCTGCAGGCTGCAGTTTTTCCTTTTGTGCCTCAGTAATTTGCATATGCATTAATATGCTTCAAGTGTCCCGTATCCGTATTCGCATATCCTTATCCGGGCATATCCTTGAGTATGAATAACTGCTCTGGTCCTTTGGCTTTTGTGCACTTGTGTGGAATCGCAGGAAGAAGATCCAAGCATCAGAATGATGAGGCGGCAGAAATCGGTGGCTTTCACGAATGGCAGCCGGGGGATGGCGGTGTCCTTTTAATGGTCCTCGTTAAGCGATCCGGCAGGGGGGAAAACCTGCACTAACTAAGCTGCAAATGGATATACTTGCATTCATAATAATAATAACCAGCCACAGAAAACAGGAGCTTTCCAGGGTTAAGTAAGATTTTGTAATTTTATATGTATAAATCGAACTTGTATGGATTATTATAGAAAAAATAGCTTTAAATTTAAAAAATCTATTGAAGGAAGATAGAATTGAATTTAAAAAATCGATTGAAAGAAATGAGAATATTTAAAAACGTATATTTAATAACGTTTTATGGTGAGGAATTAGAATGATATTTATTAATTTGAGATGCAAGTTTATCTAAAATGTTTTTGCTATTTTTGTTGTCATTCTTTTATTATTTTCTTAATACTTTACTAATATTCTTTATAATTCCTAGTATTATACAAATATTTCTTGTTTCTAGATTTCAAAATATTTATACATAATATAATAAATGTTTTAATTATTAGTTTTGTCACTAAAATCAAGTCAACATTTAGGGAATGCAATTACATTCTTAATAATTAATTAAGATGTTTTTGTAGAAATTTGGTTAGAGGATTTATCCTTAAAGATTAAGCCAATGTTTGTCAAATTTAAATGAATTAGTTCCTTAATTGGCATTTTAGGTAACTTTCCTAATGTGATTGTAATTATTTGTGAAATATGTAAACTAACTGATGATAAACTACAATAAGAATTTTAACCAAAGGTTAGCTTTGACCGGACATTATAAATTAGGATCGTAAGCCTTTATTTGCTTTATTTTCTGGTGCTTAGTACTATTTATTTTAAATATATTTATTAAGTAAAGGCAAATTTATTAATGTGGAGTTAAATATTTGTCGAAAAAACCAACTAACAGATGATAAAATACGATTAGAACTCAAACCAAAGGTTAGCACTAACCGGAGGTTATAAATTTGGACCCCTATCCCTTATTTGTTTATTCTTATGGCGCCTAATACTATTTATTTATTAATTAATTTATTATTAATTAATTTTTATGAATCAAGTAATTTGCTAATTACGGTAACCCACGTTTGACGCTAACCGTTAACTGCTAACCGTCGTTAACCATCGTTAACCATTAACCGTTTACCATTTCCCAACCCCTCGCCTCAAATGAAAATTTATAATGGCTTCCTCTGTGGATGGCCTGAAAGAGAAGGAGCGAGAACCAGCGCAGCCAGAGAGAGGGAGAGCGAAAGTGAGAAAGCGAGAGAGAGAGGGATAGCGCAAGGCGAGTGAGTGCGCAGGTCGAGCGAGTGCGAGCGAGAGGACGCGAGGGCGGGAGCGCAAATGCAATTCATAAAATGAAAATGAATGAACGAGGCCGCAGTGAGAGCGAGCGAGAGGCCGCCAGGCGGAGCGAAAGAGAGGGGACGACCGAAATTAACTGGGAGGGGCGAGCAAAAAAAAAAAAAAACCAAAACCTCCTGTCAAGGATGATTGCAAAAATCAGCAGAGCAAGAAGTGCCAGTGCCGGTGTGTCGGGGGTTGTTGTCGTCGCTCGGCCACTCTATATGCAACCCCCTATCCCCCTGCTCCCCCCCCTGAAAAACCCACCCCAGGACATGGGGGTGGGGGTGGCAGGTGGGAAACAACCACCAGAAGGTCGCCACCTTTGGTTAAACAGAGACAGCAACGCGAGTCCAAGCAAGGACCTGGACCTTGGCGCCAGTTTGTGTCCTGGTTGGCTGCTGGCCTGTCCAGAGCCCATGAGCCCCTCTTCCATATTAACATCGATGATTGCGGTTATGATGATCCCGAGACTCCACTACCAATCCCTAGCCGAGCGGTAAACACTCGCTCAATTCAATTTGCGTTGCAGCGCAGGACATCCAGGACGCAGGACATCTCCCCGGTCCTAATGAGGCATATCGCAGGCCGACTTTTAATGAGGATTCCCTCCCTCGACTGCCTCTGCAATTAGACTGATTGCGGTTAAGTGCAGTCAATTAATCGGATCGCACGGAGGCTTAATGCATCGCCGGAGCCGACGACAAGTGCTTACCTCGTATCTTTACCAATTAAAATGAAGAATTTTTTAAACATTTTGTAAAATTTGTTTAAAAATTAATGGTCGAGAAGCAAACTCTTAACTGTTTTAATAAAGTTCGTATTACAATCAAAATATATCGGAGAGTTTTGCTTACATTGTCATAAAATCGATATAATCGATATTTTATCGTTAGTATTTGTACACTTATTTTAGGTTTAGACTTCAAACTATCTACTTATTAATTTAATAGTCGAGAAGAAGAAACCTTAATTGTGTTAAGAATTTTCCCATAACAATCAATACATACTGCAAACTATTGCTTTTATTGTCAGATTATCGATATAATCGATCAAATATCGTTAATATTTGTACACTTATTTTAGGTTTAGAGTTTAAACGTAAAACTTTAAAGTTAAATATGTAAGCACTGTTTTGTTTTGTGGGTATCAGATACAGCAAAATATATTGCTTAAAATAGCTGACGATTTAAGATATTATATCGATAATATCGATATGTGATCGTCCTATTGTTTACATTTGTTTAAGATTCAGGGCTTAAACTATATAGTTTAGAAATTATGTATGAACTGGTATTGAAAATGAATTTAATCCTAAAGTATTACAGATAAAGCACATACATTTTAAGAAATATAAAAGCAAATCGATAACGATATATCCTCTTGTATTAAGACGTTCCTGAATATAATTTATAAGTGATTATTAAAGTTACCAAAAATATGTTAATAAACATCAAATTTTAGTTATTAAAGTAATTTAACTGGGAATCAATACCTTCTATATCCGATTTCAATGGCAAACTTATCGATAAATGCCTGTAATGAGGATTCCAACTTATCGCCATATGCAAAAAGCACCCAATATTAATTCCCCAGCCACCGACCTGTGTCACTTCATTTGGTCTGCTGATTTCGAAGTTTTTCTCCACATATTTCCATGCAATTTTCGCTCTTAATTTCGGAAAGAATCCCCGAGTTCGTCTTCTTCGCCAGCGTCGTCGTCGTCGGTTGATTATGGCGTCCGGGGAATTGAGTTTGGGGAATTATGATGCGTGAAATATGCGAGGAGGAGGTGGGACCGGAGTCGGTGCTCGCATCCATATGCAAATCTCGTTAGTGTGGAGTCGGAGTCCCATCCCCTTGGCAGGAATAGCAAATCGTTAGCGAAGCCCGTCGAATGGGAGAAGGAAAAAGGTGGAAATTGAATTTCGCAACTTTTTATTTTGTGACCCAAACACGCCTCCACAATGGCATATTAATTTCAGATGTGGAATCATCATCATCAGCCAAGTCCTGTAAGCCATATCGCAAAGGGTCCTTCAGCCTCTACACCGCGCTCTTTATGTTTTATGGCCTAACGAGTTGCAGCATCTCATTCATTATACGACGATTTGCAGTATTATGGCCTCGTTTGCAAGCCCCATCCCTAACCCTATCACCATGCCCATCTCTTGGGGATGCACTGAAATAAAATTACAGTTTATTATTTGAAATTAAACGTCCTCATTAAGAAATGTTTTAAAATAATCTTCTTACAAAGTTTGAGCCTTTAAAATTTTGATAATTGCTTAAATTATAGTACTTAATGGGTTGGTAACTTAATATTTATAATATCATAACGTGTTTTTCTATATACAAACTTTTATAGAAGATAAAATATGTCTTTGAATTTTTTACCAATTTAAAACTCAATGAAAGCTTTATAATACTATGAGTTCATGTAATCATAGCCTATTATAGTACAAATAACTGAAATAATTCCAGAAAGGGTTATTTTTTATGGAAAATCACACTCAACTATCTCTTTTTCTCCCCGTGTTTCCCGCACTCATCAAATCTAACATTTTTCCTCCGGCCGGATGAAAATTTGCATTAAGTGAAGTAGTCATCAGTTATCGGCATTAACATTAACATCGACATCATCGTCATGATGATCGCAACGCAGCAAATTTCTGAATTCAATAGACGACGAGGGCGCACAGCCTTGGGTTCATCCTCTTTTCGGGGGATGGAGCATTGGGGACTGGGCATTGGGGGTTAAGGTGGATTAAGGTGGGTCCGCGGTGGCGGCATTGTTTGCTCAAAACTCAACCTCATTTGGAGCAGAAATATGCCAACAGCACTCGGAATAATAGAGCAAACTTCAGAGACGGCAAAGAGTGGAAAAAAAGGGGTGCCATTTCCATTCCAAAAAAAAATAAAAGGGGGGCCTTATGCCTCAGTTGCCTGTTAGTTTGAACGCAAAATCAGCGACATTATAATCGTCCTCATTAACGGTCGTCCTCGTCGTCATCCTCAGCCTCATCCTCATCCCCATCCTCATCCTCGTCGTTGTCGTTGTCGTTAATATCCTGGAAAACCTACCTCGTCAACTCATCAGCGTCATTAGCGAAAAGCAGCGGAAGGATGGAAAAAAATCGCACTAAAAAAGGATGCGGGCCAAGAGGAAATATGCGATGCGCTACAGAAATTCGGAGCTAGAAGGGCTTAAAAATATTTTGTTAATTTTAAAAATAATGGGAAAGTATTATTAAGGTTATTTTATGTTTAAATAATTTTTGTAATATTAAGGTTTTGAATCATACAGATGAAAAATAATTGTTTTGAAGTATATCTTATATTTATTAAGAGACTTCAATAACTCCATGTTTAGGTATTTGTTTTTCGTATTTAGTGATATATTTTTATTGCTTCAGTTCTATTTATTAACTTATTGGACTCTTTGGCCTTTAAATAAATAAAATTAATATAAGACCTTAAATATTTACTTTTGAAAATAGAATAAATTGATTGATCATTGAGAAAATTACATTAATTTATTAAGTAATCCGAATTCCAGCCACAAAATATATAAAATAATAATAAATTATAGTGAAATCCCCTTTTTAATTTAATGCTTTTGTATTTAATAATATTTTTAATGAGAGCAAGTAGAAAACGTTGCAGGAACTTGATAAGTTCTTGGGAATCGGAAGGACATGGGGCTTTGCAGAGCTGATGCTGGCTGAGAACTTAACCGACCTCGCCAAATCAATCCATTTCAATCCAATCCAATTCACTGCTACCTGGCAAGTTCGTTGAGTTTTCAATTGATAATACACTTGACTGAATCCAGCACATCGCCCATCCAGCGGATCCAGGAGCACCATACCCTTGCAGGATCCATTCAATGCCCATTCAGACAATTGCACAGCCCAGCGCGAGAGCACTGGCAGAAAAAATGGGGTCCTTCTACAAGCCAGGAAGCTCTAAAAGTTACAAGATCTAAGGGAATATTTAAGAATAATTTTTGCAGAGTTCCTGCTTCTAAAAATGTTGAATTTTGATATTATTTCAGAAAGAAATTTAATTTTTCTTCTTTTAATTTATTTTCTACATTTTCAGTGCATAAATCTCTCAGTCTGCCAGTCAGTCGATTTGTCAATCAGTCAGCCAGTCAGTCAATTTGGGGAACGCAATTTTCTATTGGCAGTCAGCGGCAGGAAGCCGGGATTTCAGGACTCCAGGATGCCAGAGCCACGATGATAATGGTGATGACGACGAGGACGACAGCAATGGAGGTGGGAATCGAAGAGGAAAATATTATTTCAGCATTTTTTGCGCTTCTATTTATTATTATATTGTTGCTCTTAAGTGCACTTTCAAGGGGTTGTGTAAATTATTCAGCTTAATTCGGATTTGGACTCGGATTCGGATTCGCATTCAGTAAGTTAACGGCAACCACCCGCCGAAAAACGAAAAAAAGGGACCCACCCCTCGGGCGTATCCTTCATATTTCCCTTTGACTCGATGCGATTCGCTTTGGGTGCTGCTCTCTCGCATTTGTTTTCGTTCCTTCTCCTTCTCATTTTTCTTCTTTTTTTTTCTATAATTTTGTCCTTGTTGTTGGTGCTCATATTTCGCTAATGGCTGCCAGGACTTTGTGTATATTTTTTTTACAGCCGCGTTGCATTGCGCACAGGAAGTCATTATGGCGCACAACTGCAATGGGGAATTATATTGACTGTTGTCCTCGAGCTGCTCTCTCTGCTCCCTCTTCTGGCTTTCTTTCCGCCAAATTGAATGATATCGAATTTGGAATTTCGCAATTTCTGCCGGTCCAAGTTAATGGATTGCCGGAAAGTCGAGGCGAGGCGGAGGGAACCAATTATCCTGGCGAATGCGGGTGTACTTAGAGGGAGAGAGAGTCAAGCCATTGGGTAACCTTTTCTTGGAGAGGCTGGGGAGGTAAGGAAGATTTTAAATAAATCCTAGAAATGTTTTTATGATATTTGGAATTTTTTTATAAACAAAAATTAATTTTAAATATGTTTTTAAACGCAGAACTTTGAGTTTTTAATATGTAAATGAAATTTTTCCTCTTCAATCTTTTGCTTTTTTATAAGTTAAATAATATCAAACCCATTTTCTCCCTTTAAAGCAGCTCAAATATTTTGTATTTTTACAAAAAGAAAATCCCTGGCTATCAACAGGTTTTCCCTGATTTTGAAATCTGAATTTTCCGCCTTCAATTTTTCACTTGCAGTTGACGCGAAGCTATTTGTTCGATCTTCGAGACATAAATAAGTTGTTGCATGGCAAATATTGGCAGCTCCAAAGCGGGCCAAGAAGGTGGCTAAAATGGGCTAAAACGTGGTGTAAAAATGGCCAAAAAGGGGTAACCGGATGGAGAAAGGGACCATGTCAAATGCAGTGAACGGAAAACGATTCGAGTGACAGAAGTTATTAAATCGAATCAAGTCGCAGGTGCTGTGCAATCATCATAACAATATATTTCATTCAGGAGTCAGGCGTCATTCCTAGTCCTTTGGCTGCCACTGACAGTCCTTGGGCGCGGGATTGGGGAATATAAAATCCTTCAAGGATTGCAACTAAACGGATTTCTATTACTATTTCCATTTGGCATGTTGACTCTTCGAACTGTTGGCACTGCACTTGCCGCTGAGAATTACTTTTCTGGCTTCATTTCCGGCCAAAAGCCAAAGTACAGTATGCAGTCGAGTGAGGCGACGTATTGGGAATTGGTGTTAATAAATAATTAAATATTGATTAGGCTTACAAATTAGTTTAATATATAGATATTTAATTATTAATATATATAAAATGTGAAGATCTTGATGACATACAATGGCTATGTCTAGAAACATGAATTTATTAATAGAAATAATTAAATAAATTAAGAATAAATAATAAACTGGAAAAAAAAACATTTTGTTTCTATTTATTAAACTATTTTCAAGATTTTCTTAAAGTACGAAGATAAAACCTAACCGCTTTTAGAAAAGCCCAAATCTTTTTATATTTGATTAAAATAGTCGGATTTTGTGTTGATTTTTTTGAATATAAATTTAAATAATTAAAAATTTCTTCCCAGCTTTACACAACTTAATTGCGATGCCACCTGAATTATTATAATGGCCAGAAAACCAATAACAGGCCGCAGCTACCCCCGTTCCTTTAGCAGTTTTTCCGGCGGTTTTCCCCGGACTCGTAGCAACCTTAACCCCCCGGTGGCACTTCAGGGGCGACGTGTCAGAATTGGTTGACATGTTTGTGACGTGAACTGTTTGCACTTCATCCTTTTGTCAGCCGATGTGTGTGCGATGCGATGATAAAAAAAAAGAAGAGGACCTTTGTGCGCGGCGTCTGTATATCCATCAGATACGCTCGAGTATCCGCTGCCACTGCCGCTGCCGCTTCTTTATTTCAATTTCTATTTGTATTTTTATTTCTATCTATTTATTTGCTCACGCCGACAGATGTTGCATTCACACTTTTCCGCATAATATTCGATGCAAGCGAGCCCGAGTTCCAGGAAATCGTCTCGCAAATTGCTTAATTTCTATTTTATTATTTATTCTAGATGCCGAAACAGTTTCAGCTGCTCACCAAGACATCCCCAGCCATTCACAGAAATTATTGAAAAAGAGAAAAATAATGCATGGGTTGGAGAAATTCCCATTTGCATGGCAAAAGCAAAAAGAAACTGAAAAATAAAGAGAAATCATCTTCAATGGACAGAAATCGCCTTAAAAAGAAAATATCTCAGCCCTCTCCGAGGGGGGTAATCCGGAATTAATTCATTTACAAATTTCCATTTGTGCGGCGGAGGATGCAAATTGCCGTTAAGCAATTTCTTTTCCTTTCATATGCTAAGAAGGCGATTTTTCTTTCCCATTTCGGTGGGTGGAGCTTGGTCAAGTGGGGCGGAAATAGATTTATGGGAGTCTATTTGAAGTGTTATGGGAAATAAATACATTTTTTTCGGTCTGATTTTCTATTATAATTTAAAAATATAGAAAAAACCTGTTTATTGAAAATGTTAATAGTATAGAAATATTAAAAATGTATATTTTGAGTGCACTTCTAAGCCTTTGTTGTTAATATTTTAATATTAATTTTTATTTTTAATAGATAAATACCTAATAATCCATTTTTTTTTTTTCATCTAAAAACTCTCCAAGTTAGAAGCCATTGCCAACTAATTGTATGTAGTCAGTACTTGAAATCCATTCTGCACAGCTTACCACACAAAAGGCTGAAACTTTGACCGCAACAACATGACAATCTTACTTCCTTACCCCGAATTTCTAACCAAAAAATTCCCTTAAACATATCCTCTATATGTCTGAGTCCCCGCCCCCCCAGGATATCCATTCTGGCCCAGACTTGTTGACTGTGTGTTTGACTGGACCGCAACGAGTGTAAATAAACCGAAGGGAAAATGCTTTGGCAAAGCGGATTACACTGAAATTTTGCAAAGAAAGTACTCGAAAAAATTCTAAGATATTTTTTAAATATATAAAAAACATTAAAATATTGTATTTAGTATTATTTATTCATATTATATATTTAAGTATGGAAATTAGCATGCTTAAATAAAACTCCCATAGTTTCTGATCTCTTTTTACTCTCAAAAATATATTTTTGAATAAGTTTTCTAAGATTTCAGGTCAAATTTTTCATAAATTAAATAATAAAACCATACCTTTTGTAAATTTTAAGCCAGTAAGCATTATATATATTATTTCTACACCGATTCCCTTTGATTATTATTCCGAGTGTGCCGACCCAAGGATAACACAGTCCTGCTAAACAACTTGGCCCATTGTCAAGAGGGCTCTGAAGCTTTTAGCTTAAACACACTTTGGGCCAACTACTTGGTGGAGGGTTGGCCTCGGCTGCTTGGCTTGGCTGCTGCCATTGACATATTTGGCTCGTCGCTCCTTTAATTTAATTTATCGTTTTGATTGTGCCAAAGTGGATTGGCGAGGCGAAGGACCGAAATTGAACAGAAATTAAATGCAACTTAACGAAATTGCCAACAAATCATCCTCTTTTGTGGGACGAGGAGTCCTTTTTAATCCAGAACTAGGAAAGAAATTAAATGAAAGCGCCATGTTACGCATACGCAGCGTGGGCCCCAGGCAAAGGGCAGGCGCAATGGCCACACACGCACACACACACACAGCCGCTCATTAACACTCACTCACACACTGGAAAAACCAAAAACAGAACAGAAGGAGCAACCCTTTGAGTCCTGCGCCGAAAGCTCCCCCTACCCTCCACCTGCCCCTTCTTGTTGACACTCGAAAGCTGCGTTTGTTTGCAAACTTTTCAGCGCTCGCCATTAGCAATCGTCCTGTTAGTCGATACACGAACCCAACGCTAGCTGGCAGCATCCTTAAACTCGCCGTTGCATCCTCGCAATAAAATCCTTGGCCCAACATCAAGCCCTGCGAGGAGAAAGGAGCTGCCAAGGAGGAATATGGGTTTCCCCAGAGATTTATTTTATATATTTAAATATATCTTTTTACGGAGAGAATTCAGGAGTTTTTGTTGTAAGAAAGGCCCAGCTTGGTCTTTAATTAAATTTTAAACAGAAAAATATTATAAATAAAATTATGTCTGTGTTTATTAAATACTTAATCTGAGGAAAATCTTTAAGATATGCATACAGAATAAATTAACATAATGTATAAATCAATTTAATTTCAACTTTGATTTCTTCAAAAATATTAAAACGGAACATTTAAATTTTTATTTTAAGGATAAGCCTAGGCTTTTAAAGAAATATAACTTAAACATAATAAATATAAAGCTGTGGGAAAAATTAATTTAATGTATATTAATTTAATTATTTAATTTATTTATAGGTATTTTTACTTAGTTGCCTTCATAAGTAACAAGTTAGTTTCTTAAAGTTGACTGATAACATGTTTTAAGAATGTGAAAAGGAATTCTCTTTTTGGGCAATCAAGGTTTATTTAGATTCTAAGAATATAAGGTAGGTATAGGTATAATTAATTACAAAATTGATTTATTTATTAAATAATACCTTAATCGGAAAGCTATAAATTACTCAGCACAAGAGTAAACACATTCTAAGCATTTCTAAAAAATTAAATAAATAGTTTTTAATCATTTGGCAAGCTAGAAACTTTAGTTTCTTCTCATTATTGCTATTATTTACCTTTCTTGCAAAGAAATAAGCTTTTTAAGAAAGTTAAAAGCAAAATTAAATAAAAAGGAAATAATTAATACATGATTAGTCCTACAAATAATTTATTTAAGGACCTTATTTAATAAATTTTCAATTTTAAACATAATTATTAAGTGAAGAACATAACCTTTATATATAGTACCACAAATCCTTTAACTCGTACATTTCCAATTATTTTCCTGTAGAATTTTGAAGTGTCTTTAAAGCCGCAATTTGGTTTATTTCTGCATTGAAGAGGCGCTTCTGAGACAATCAGCCTGAGTGGGATTACCTTGATTGTCGCGGATGTGGGTATTTTTTTCCATCTCCTGATCCTGATTCTGATTCCGATTCCGATTTTCTGTTTTATTTTTTTCTCCATATTTTTGGTGTGGGAGAGGGTCCCCGTTTTTCTCGAGTGCTCAACCACTTCAAAGTGCAAATGCCAAATGCACTTGAGGGCACCGAATCATCGCTTGATTACTTATTTAGCATTTAGCATTTAGCATTTGGCATTTACACCCATCAGCAGAGCGCAGAGCGGGCCGCACCTTCGACAATTGTCTAATTGCAATCTGCAAATGCCTATTATGCAATCAAGGATGAATCCTGAATCCTTCGCTTTTTGCGTTGTGTATTCCTGCTGTTCACGCCACTTGCGCATTATTCAAATTTTGCAATTTTCAAATGAAAAACAAAAGCCAAGGCGCTCTATTCAAAAAAAAAAAAAAAACGAGAAAAAGAAAAAAACAGGAGGCGAGAATTGAAATGGAACGGAGAGAGAGCACAGTCGCCGTTGCCGCAAATCCTTTTATGATAATTTCTCAAGAGTGTCGTCCTTTGATCAAGCAAGTGCCTGGCGTGCAGAAAAAACCCATTCAAGCATGAATGTGAATATATGATTTCCAACCACACACACACTCGTCCTCATGAGGATTTAATAATTCGTTAAGCGAGATTAAAATTGCCAACTGCAACGCCGTCGAACGCCGAATGCAGCGCCGACTGAACCCTGGGCTTCCTGAGCACCTTCCACCTTCAAATTCTGGAATTTATTAATTTCAATTGGGATTTCTTGGTGACATTTGAGCCTTTAAGACATTATTCCCAGAAAAAAATAAATATGTCTAGGCTTCGCTATGGAAATATAAACAATTACAGAGCTTAACTATTTTAAAATGAAATAAATGTAAAGTACATATGCTAGTCTTAAGGTGTAAATTGAGGTTTTTCTGTTAAAGTATTTTTATTTAATTCATTTTAAACTATTTAATACACATTTTATATAAAAATACTTAGAAAATAGTTCTTATTTTCAGAGTTAATAGCTGAGTGCATTTTCTAAGCTTCTTTATCTTTAAATACTTGAATTAATTAAGCCCCTGTAGGTCCTGCTTATTTTCTCTCATAGTTAGTAGTAGAATTTAGCTTTTCTAACCCCCTTAAGTTCCCTCAATTTTTCTGGACTCAGTCTTCTTAACTCGTTTTCTGGGAAATCATTGCAATTAAAGCTGAATTGTTTTTACGCATTTTCGTCCACTCCTCGACCAAGCCCGATCTCATTCTGCGCCGACTGCTTAGCTCTCAGCTCTCGGGTATTTTCGAGTGGAGAATAACAGCTATTAAAAATAAATATAACATATGTATATAAATTAATATAAGGCTAAAGTAATATGCATTAAATAAAAAATAAAGCCTAATTCTAGCTGGCTTTATCTCAATTTTATATACTCTCTTAATGCAATATACCCTTTATCTGCCAGGTATAAGGAAGGGGGAGCCAGAAATTAATTTACAACATTCATAATGCACCGCCTGCGCTTAATTTTCGCGCATTTGGTGGGAGTGGCGCTGAAGGACCGAGGACCGAGGACTGAGGACTGAGGACTCAGGACTCGGAACTGCGGACACGGTCGCAATTTCCACAGCGAATACAAACACACGAATTCATTTGCATAATTTTTTAATACTCCATTTCGCTGGCTGCAGGTGCAGGTGCGTCGGCGTCATCGTTAGCTAACGAGGTGAGGATGTGGATGTCCTGGTGTCCTGGTGGGTGTCCTCATTATTATATTTCGCTGCACACACGGCCCTCCTTCACTTTATCCGTTTATAATCCTGGTCTCTCTCTCTCTCTCTCTCTCTCTGTCTCTGGCTTTGTCTCTGCCTTCGCATCCTTGTCTCCTTCTGGCGCTGCGAAATTTTTTAACTCATTTCCTCATCTGTGGATGAGAGAAAAAAAATGGAAGAAACCAAACCTCAGCCAAATTAATGTTAAAATATGTTGATTTCCTTTGAGGAAATATCTTTTTTTACTCTTTTTAATGCAATTTTCCCTTTTTTATTATTTTATTTTTAGCTTGAACATAACTCTAATGAAGGCTACCAATTATAAAAAGAAAAGCTAGGTTTTATTTAGCTTACTTACTTAACTGTTTAAACCCGTTTTATTACATTTAATTTAATTTATAATTAGACACTGTAATTGCTATTAAAGAATTTAATATAAAAACTATTTAAAATCCATTTCTAATTGCCAGTTTTCACACAGCTTGACGAGGCAATTGGCCAGCAATTAAGCCCCAATCGATCAGTTTAGACACCGACCTGCCCCTCATCGCCCAATTACTAGAGTGAGTGCACTCACTCACTAGCTATTCATTATCCATTATTCATTATTCCAGAGCCCGGTCCCGCCAATTATCCAATCAAAGAGGCGTGTGCAAATTGCAGGAAAAAACCGAATTAATTCGATTCGAATTCACACCTTTCCGTGGGGGGGCGGATCTCTATATATCTACTACTTGCACGGGAGTCTATCGGGAAAAGAAAAAAAATTTAATTGGTTCCAACGAAAAAGTGGCAGGCCCTCGAAAGGCATTTTCGCGCCGTCGGCTGCCTCGTTAAAAAAGGTGAAAAACTGTTGTAATTGTTTTTACAGCCAGCAGAAGCGCTGCCAAAGAGCCGTTCTCGAGAGTGTGTGTAATTGGTTCTGACTGCTAAATGAACCATTTACCAATTAAACCCGAGAGCCGAGAGCCGAGACCTGCGACCGGAGACCTGAGACCTGAGACCTGAGAGCCATGAGTGCCCATGTGTGGCGCTGCCACCTGGCTTAGAGAGGAGCAACAGTCGTGTGTTGGCCAGGCTAAAGGTAATACTTATCTATTGATTTTAGTAAGGGTAACACAGCATATAAAATAATATTAATATTAAAACCTTCAAACCTAAGTGTAAGCTTAAAAAAATATTCAAATACTCAAAGTAAAAATAAGTTGATTTCAATATCTATCAAAAAAGCTCCGATTATTCCATTAAAATCGATAACAAATATTTTTTTCTTTAGGAAAATTGATTAACCAAAATATATGAAATTCCAGTTATAAATAAATCATTGCTTCTGTAAATAAGTTTTTTAAAAGAAAATCCCATAAAAAATAAATCATGGCATTCTTTTAAACACTTTTTAAAGAGATTTTGAATATCTTTAAATTTCTGTAGCATTTATTAATTAAAAAATATGAATTTTCAAACCACAATCACGTGGCTATCACTAGGAGCTCCGCTCGTTAGCATCCCGTTGGAGAAACGCTTCAGTCACGCCTGAGAACTGAGAACAGAAAGCGGAGAATTGGGAGCAGGAGAGCTCGGAGCGAGGTAAACGCTGCCAGTTTGCTGGGAAATCGTTGGAAAATATAGAGCCGGAAAACATTGGCAAAAGTTGCTGAGCCATCCATCCATCCACCAGGCCATTCCACCTGTGTCTGCCAAGGAGCTGCTGCTCCTGTCTTTTTTTCACAAAATAATAAAAGAGGGAGAGAATCTCAAGTGGTTGGGTGAAAACGCTGGCGAGGATCCCTTTGTGCTCCCCGGGGACGAGGGTAATTCGTGGCCGATTGGCGTTAATCATGCAATTAATTGGGCTATAAGTCAGCCTGCTGAAGTGTCTTGCGAAGTCACCGTAAATTAGTGGTTAAATCCAGAAATAAAAGCATGGCAAATATCCAGATATTCGAAGAGTTTTCTTTATTTTCCAAGGACGGAAAATCTGTTCAGCTGGTCATGGCCTTTGTTTGTCCTGGGCCAACTGTTGCCCACAAGGATTTGCCTGCCAGCAGGATGTGTTATTCTTCTGCCACTTGAGGACACCTTTTCGGACGGGGGGAAAGGTCAATGCCTAATCTCTAATCCTTCGCACCTATCGGCTTATTTACATTGCCACTTCTCGGCCGGCCAGGATTACGATTCGAATATATATCCAGCCTATACCCGGGGGCATCCTGCCCTGTGTTTGTTCTCCAAATAATATAATTACAAGTAATTGGAGGCAGGACAATGACAATGGCGCACTGGAATGTCCTGCTAAAGGGCCAGAAGAAAGAATCCAACAGACCAAGCGACCTGACAGCCTGACAACTGTTGTGTCAATATTTTGACAGAAGAATGCCAAAAACGAAGAGAGTTCCTTATTCTTCTCCTTCTTTTTTTTTTGCACAAAGCAGGAAGAGCCGCAGGAAGAAGCGGTAGGAGAAGGAGGTACAGGAGGATCGCAAGGATCGCAGGGGATCGCACTGCGGATGAGTCAGCCTGCAAATATGCAGACAGGATAATGCAAATTGTGAGGGGGGAAGGAAGCTTGGGAATATAGGGATACCAAGGGGATAATATCTATTAAATATGGAAGCGAATATCCATTTAGAATTAAAATTACATGTATAAATATTGTTTATAAACTGAATTTTATTTGTTTCAATATAGCTTACTTTTTATTGTAGTTTTTAACTTTTGAGAAAACTTTTTTTTTACAAAATATCGTTTTAAAAAAAGTCTACAAAAAAGGTTTGCACTTGCTTATGGCCATATATATATTTATAGATATAGCACTCTTTCACTTAACAACAATTGGAGCACACAGGCACACACACACACACTTGCCAAGTGTCCACACCTACACACACAAGCAAACATTTGCATGAAAAGACGATATAAGCAGCAAACTAAAAAAGGAAAAAGAAAAAAACAAAATAGAAATTAAGAGAAATGCAAGCAAGGATGGGAAAAAAATAAAAACATAAACACAAAGTGCAACTCAGATGGCGGAAATGAAAAGAAATTGCATATACATAAGTATGGCTACACTGAGAACAAAAAGGGGTTAGCTAGAAAATAATACATATAAAGAATATAATAACAATCATAAATATAAATCAAAAGAGAGTAAAGACAAGCCACAGGGCTGCATATATAGTTTTTTATAGTTTTGATCTTGCCAGGGTTGTCATTGGTATTTCAGCAGCAGATGGCTTATAGAATCAGTTGGGAATTATAGTGGAATTTAGGGAAATCTTTATTTATGTTATAATTCAGAGATATTTATTTAAATAAAATATGTAAATAATAAATAGAAATCAAAATAGAGTAAAGACAAGCCACAGGGTTGCATATATAGTTTTATATGGTTTTAGATCTAGCCAGAGTTGTCATTTAAGCAGCAGAAAACTTATAGAATCAGTTGGGAATTGTAGTGTAATTTAGGGAAATCCCTATTCATATTCTATTTTAGTGATATTTATTTAAATAAAATATGCAAATATTAAATTATTTTAAATAGTTTTCCTTCTAGTTTCTTACTGTACACCCATGGGTGTGTTGTGTGTGAGAGTGTACATAATGAAAAAGTACTTCATTAAAAATCAACAACAACGCCTGGCCCAAGTGTGTGTTGATTTCCATATGAAAAACATCAACAACAACAGTCAGAAACAGAAGCCCACCGAGGAAATGCTAAGTACACGTACATGTAAGTGGGCCGTAAGCCGTGGGCGGGCCTGGGCCTCCAAGCCCCAAGGGGCGTGGCAGCTTGCGCCATTGTCACAGGAAATGAGTTGAGCCATAATGCCGAGGAGAAATGGAGAAAGCCCCTAGACTTTGGCTCAGAATTGAAATTAAAAATGTGTAAATGAAAAAATGAATAAATATGCATGATAAGCGGGGAGGCGGGTAGGCGGGTAGGCGGGTAGGTGGGGCTTTGGCAAATGCAGGAATATAATTGCTACATTTCGCATTAAGCAGTTTGCATTTCCATTTCCATTCCCATCTTCTGCCCCTTCTTGCCCCATGGAAAAATCCACCCCACTTCCGCTGCTGGGCAAATGGCAACAATTGAAAACTTTCTTTGATCTTTCGCATGGAAATTAATTTTCTAGCGCCTTTCTGTTGCCTCAGCTCAGCTCAGCAATTATTATTCGCATTCGCATTTTGTATTATTCCCCGATAATGGAGGCCGTAAAGTGAGCAGAGATTGGAGCACTCGATGGGCAGGTCCTTTGGACAATAAAAGTTTACATGAAAGGCGAAGGGGATTATGCAGCATACATTCTGTCAGAAGATAAGGGGAAAATGATTTCTTTGTTATTGTTTATTTAAGAAAGGGATAAAAGGTTGATAACCTAATTAACTGTGAATTAAGAGACAATAAAAGCTGGTATTTATGTAGATTTAAACATATTCGAACCCTAAATTGATGCAATAAAATTTTGCAAGCTATTTAAGTCTTTGTTTGTTGGAAATATATAATAATAAATATTAAAAAATAAATTAATGACAATTAAAGCTGTAACTCAGGAAGATTTAAATTTATTAAAGCTCTAAGCTAATGCACTAAATTCTACAATAATTTTTAAGCATTCAATTATTACATTAAGTAACAAATAAAAATGCTGCAATTAAATTAAACTAAATACATTTAATATAAAATAAAGTATATTAAATGAATGTGCATCTTCAGCTGTAATTCATGAAGACTTAAATTAATTAAAGCTCTAAACTGATTAAATAAAATTCTGCAATCTCCTTAGGCCTTAAAATTTAGGAAATACCTAACAATAAACATTCAAAAACATAGAATTAATTGCAAGAAATGCAGCAATTAAATTACAATTAAATGAAAACTAAAAACTAGCTGCTTTTAGGGATTTCAAACGGAGTTTTCTGATGACATGCCAAAAATCCCTTCTCTTAGCATATTCCTGTGTCATGCAAAAATCACCTCAAATTATTATCTCTCGCTGCCTCACTGCTTCCAGGTCTTATCCTTGGCCACAGCCCCCAGCTGGCTCGGCTTTGAGCGCTCCTTCTCAGCTTTTTTTTTTTTACAGTTGCATAATCAGACCATTGCATAATTTTAGAGCCACACACACGAAGGATGTGGATGTGGATGCGACACTCACACTATGCCTTACATTAATTATAATTTGCAGGCTGTGAGTGAATCGCAGCTTATAATTATGCGAAAAGTCTGCAGTGACACCACGCCACGCCCACCAATCCCTAGCCCACATTTTTTCCCCAAGAAGAAATAATTGAAAATTGCGCAATTCTCACAAGTGGGAAACAGAGCAGAGAAACCCGCGGCACCCCGCCCCCGCACTTCCACCACAATTAACCGGGGCGAATAACAGCCCCACACACATGCCACATGCCACATGCCACGCCCCCATTAGAATTATTTCTCTTCTCTGCTTTTTTTCCCCGGACTTACTCGGTTTTTTACGCCGTATTTTTTATTTTTTGCAAGCGCCAACGCCCTGGCCCGAGGTGGAAAAAAATATATATATATCACCCTGCATACTTCATGTGTGGGCCGCCGCGATTATTATTATCATGATTATTATGCGCAAATTGCAAAATTTCGCGGCGGCCTAAGTAGAAGCAGGAGAAGGAGTATGTGAACACTATGAGAAAAATTCCAGGAACTTATTATCCGTACTATAAATATTTTTCCCAAGCGACAGGGGGTTCTATTTTCTTTAAAAGTTTTAGAAGAAAAAACCCTATTACTAATAAGGGATTTTATACAATATATTTTATCTGGAATTAAATAATAGGAAAAACAAGAAAAACTTGCACTAAAACTGGAATTCCAAGCCGGCACAAGCTGCAAGCTTCACATCATGCTTAAGAAAGTGTTGACTTTCTCCTAAAACAGCTTGTCTCAGACAAGAACTTAGTTTGCAACTTATTTATATAAATAATTAATTATATAAAAAATATATGTTAATAAATTACTACATAAATTAATTGCATTTCGATTTAAACAAAAGTAGTCTCTAGATCATTGTTTTTCCAATAAACTCAATATTCCTTTCTCAAAATCTCCCCATTTCGGACTGTGTGGCAGTCCCCCATATCGCTGGCTTCGGTTCAGGCCACAAATTGCTGCGGTTTCTGGCTGCATTTTCCATTGTTTCACAAAATGGCGTGGTTTAGGCCATGGAGAAGAGAAAAAACAAGGCGCAACTGCGGCGGAGGTTGCCTTTGTTCGCCCCACTCACTTGTTGTTTTTTTTTTTTTTCATAATTGTAATGAAAATTCACACCCAGAGAACTCTGTGTGTGTGTTGGCCAAATCAGCCTCATCATTATCATTATTATTATCATTATCAGGCAGGCAAGTCAGGCAGGCAAGTGGAAGCTGAGCTCCCTTCCTGCCTTGGAATTAAAAGTAGAAAAAATAAAACTTTATTCATAGAAACTTAAAAGCCAAGAGTTTCTTAATATCTAACTCTTGTGAATTTTAACTTCAAATGGTTTATTCCTTCCCGTAATCCTACTTGTTACCTTAATAATTAATTTCTCAGGAATATACAATAAATTCCAGTCATATTGGTTAATCCTGCAGCAGATTTATGTTCATTGTCCTTCAGGAGAGCCAGGAAAAGCCGCATAAATTGCAAGGCCAGTGGAGGTCCTTTTGCCATTGAATTTCGCCACAAAATCCGATTCGGGTCGAAGTGGTAATCTCTCACTCTCCGGTCGGCGGGGATTTGCTTTGATTGCGATTGCGTGAATATTCCGTGACAAACGGAGAACAAAACAGGACAGGAAATTAATCAAAATTCGTGTCGAAAATTGTGGATTTTTTTTGTATTTTTATCGAAGAGGAGGACTCGTGTAGGCAGGTTGATTGGAACGCCTCCTTGTGGGTGGTTTTTAATCCTGGCCCCCGGTTTTATGCACTTTCCGCACAAAGAAACCAGAAATGCAGTGGTTTTTTCTCCAGGTTTTTGTTTGTATTTCTTTGGAATTGATTTGTCGATTGCCCAAGGATTGTTTTTTATTTTATTTTTCTCAGAGCGCAGCAGATGGCAAAACAAAGGTCAAAGTTGGAGTTAATTAGAAACGTAAATAAGTCCAGCTTTGCTTTAGGTTTTTATATGATTTTTGTTGAATAAAAACATATTTTTTCGGTTGAAATCAAGAGAAAAATGTATGGAAATGAATATTAAAGATTTTATGCTTTAGAAAAGGCTAAAAGGTCATCTTAATCTCTCTCATAAGTTCATTTTCAAAGAACTCATTTTAAATACATATTTTCATTGCTTATCTAGATTTAAAAACCCAAAGTTTTATTAACCATTTTAATTTTTAAGAACATTTTCAACCTTTTTACATACATTTTTATACAATTTCCTATTTTCCTTCATTTTATTTCTATGTAATATTTTTTTCTGGGAACCTATAGGAAAAATCCTTAACCTGAATACCAATTACTGGACCCTCAAAGTCCCCGCATTCCCAGGACATCATCATCATCTCTTCACAATACTTCAATTCCGGAATATTTCATTATTTTGGATTCAATTTTCGCCACCGCTCACCCGCTTCCAGCTCCCGCTCCTCTCAGGCTCGTATGCAAATCCGAGAGAGCTCTCGGCCCTTGAATGGCTCATTAGCAAAATGCCAGCGACAAGCTCTAACAAAGGACATTTCTCATTTTTGCAGGGCGAAAGAGGGACCCGCGTTGGCAACTCTTGCGAACGCCATGGGTCACAGCTTGAAGGCGAAATAATCAAATTTGCGTCACGGGACTCCGGACTCTGCTCTGGTTTTTTATTTTTTTTTTATTCTGCACGCGACTCTGATTTGAAAATTAACAAATAAAATGCCAGCGAGAAGTCAGAGAGCGGGAGCGGGAGCGGGAGCGAACTCGAATAATAAGTAATGATGGCAGCGGCGGAAACGCCTGCAATTTGCCACAATTGAAAGTGGCTGCCTTCCCCCTTTTTGTCGCCCAGCAAGCTGCCATGTTTTTGGTTCATTTTTTTTTGTATTTCATTCATTCTTTGGTTTCGTTTTTTTTTTTTCTTTTTTCATTATAGTACACACTGTGTGTGTTGGTTGTACTCCCATTTTTCTGGCAAAGTGTGCGCCCCTTTTGGTTGGCTGCCAAGTACCCGCCACCATTGAAAACATCAAAAACCAGGCGTCTAATTGAAGTCATTCCCACTTCCCACTTCCCATTCCCGATCTCCGGAGTCGCAAGCCCACTCCCAGTCCCAGTCGCAGTCCCAGTCCACAGTCCACTCCCATTTAACACTCCCTTGCCCTTGCCCCTGCCCGGCTGCTTTGCATAACCGAAATCCCGCTCATACAATTTGATTAACCCATAAACGAGGCGCGGGACCTTCCATCATCATTAGCGAGTCGTCGACATCGCGCTGCACTGAGCGGAATAAGAGGGAGTTTTAGGGGGTTTTGAAATACTTAACATATACATATTTAAATGTTTTTAATAAGCATTGTGCTGAGATTTTCTATTTTAAGTTTTATTTAAGACTTGAGCTGCTTTCACCACCTTTTTTTCGATCTATAAAATTACAAGCTACCAATTAATCTTTATTTAATATTTAATAAAATATAAATTAAATTTTCACCTATTGTATATAACTAAATACATTTTTTAGAACTTTGTTAGGGTAGAATCACTGCAAAGGGAACTAAGTATTTTACTTACCGATACGTAGTAAGTTTATGCTTGCATTTTAATTATGTTTCAAGTATTCGGTTTTTAAAAAGGGTTTTAGGATTTAAAATATTTATGAACATTTAATTTAATTGACAAAATTAATAAGAGTAAGATATTTTAATAGTAATAATAGTTTTTGTATACTCTTTGTATTTTGTATGTAAAATAAACTAAGTTAACAATATTTCTCAATAAAAACTTAATCTTAATCTTAATCTTATCTTAATGAGAATACCATAAAATTGTTTAATAATCAGTTAAAAAAAGATATAACTATGGTCTAGTTTAAATAAAACTTGTTAACAATATTAACTACAAGATTACTAAAATATTTACTTATATTAAATTTTTTCTATGTATATAGTTATATTTCCTAGAACAAATGCCTCCTACATAAAATTCAACTCCATAAATTACAAATTAATTCCTTCTGCAAATTCCCTTTACCCTTCCCTTGCTTACAATTATTTTGCAGTAAATTTTGGCATTTATAGAGCTTAGACTCACCTAAATTTTCTCTCAGTGCGACGGCCATCGGCGGCCTGCAGCTGTGTTTGTGCGCCGCCACTGTAAACTCGGCGGCTGGCCACTTCTTCTGTTACACTTCAATTGAAATTCAAGAGTTCGCCGTTGTCGTAGCTGCGGCCATTTTGGATTTCGCACCCCTCGTCCTTATTCGTTATTATTATTACAGTTTTTTTTTTTTTTTTGCTTCTGCCACTAATTTGTTTTGGCTCTGCATCTTTTTGTTGCCTATTTTCTAATTTTGAGGCTGCTGCAACCACCGCGGCGGCGGAGTGCATGGATGTGCGTATAATCGTGTAAATCGCCACCACCCCTAATCACACTCTCCTCCCCCTAGTCTCTCTAAGTGTGTGTGTGTGTGTGTGTGGTGTGTGTGCAGTGCATAGTGTTTGCCTTTCGGTTTACTCGAGTGTCTCGAACTCGAAGGCCTGTCCCATAAATTGGTTCGTCGTCATTGTCGAGCACACACTTCGGCCACTTCGGTAGCTCACACATCTAGATATAGGAGATATAGTGGTGTGCACTGGAGAAAAGAGTACCTCAAAATGAGCTAAAGATCATGAAAATTCTAAAAAGAATAAACATTGAAACACCTAAACATAAGTAACTTCTTTAAAAATATTGTAATAGTTTGATATGAATTTATTTTAAAATATTTTCTAAGCAGAAACACATGATCATTGCTTTATTATTTATTTTTATATATTTAAGAGAGTAAAATTTACATATATTTTAATTACATATATTATTACATTTATTTATATATATATTTAATTTTATTATATTTTCTTCCTGTGCATATATATGTAGTAGAAAACCCAACTCAGTCCCTGTCAGCGAGCATCCTCGTTGTCGAGTGTTCTCCAATGATAAATCATTTTTGCCGTCGCTCACACAAGCGATGATCGAGTTGTTTCAACGGCAACCCAGTACCTTTTTTGCTGTGTGAGGAAATTAGTGCAGATAATCCCATTAAAAGGTATACGCATATATAGCCGTTAATCTGGGGTATCGTCTGTGTATATAGGACGCGCGATTAGCGGCGGTGATTTCAATTTGGCATTAAAGTAAGCTAAAGTCTGAAAATAAGAGAGAAAATTATAAGAAATTAGAAGAGTTCGCATAAATTTTAGTATTGTAGTAAAATAATGATATAAAAAGTTAAAATAAATAATATACATTATCAAAACAAACTGATAATTAAAGTTAAATTACCTAACATGATTTTTTTCTGGCAGAACTAAAGCTGAAAAGCTTAAGAATAAATAAAAGAAGGGAAATATATTTAAGATATTGATAAAGATAAGTTAAAAAATCAAAAAAAAAATCTACAAGTAATCAAAAATAACATAAAATAAAAAAGAAATGGAAAATTGTTGAAATAACAAAAATATGAATTAATATTTTGCCAAATCTTTTACTTGTATTCTTTGTATTCTCTCGCTCTGCTGGCAATTAAAACTTAAGGAAAACTTTCACTAATTAACTTTGTTTCAGAGCCTGCTTTAGCAGGGACACAAACCACGGACAGGACGAGGATATTCGTTCGTTGATTGCCTGCAAAATTAGCCATAAAACGCGCACACTGCCGCCATCTGTGAGCAGCGGCCAGCAGCATTTATTTTTGATTTTTTTTCTTCTGTTTTTCGTTTTTGTTTCCCAAAAGGCCGAAATTAATTCTGTGGCAGAAATTAATTTTCTCACGTTACCCAGCGCGGCGAGACAATGCGCGTAGCCGAAATAAACAATTAAATAATTGAAAACTAAACTCGAAATCAGCAGCACAAATAACAATGGGCAATGGCAACAACAGCAAAAGCAACAACAATAACAATAACACGAACATTAGTAAATAATAGTAATATGATAATGACGATTATAATTCGCGGCTAATACAAAATTCGCCCCTTTCCCACTTGTACGGTAAATGCAATTTAGTATACTCTAAAATCGGGCAAAGGTAGATTTTTCGGGTATTAAAGTTTCTTTGAATGGTGAATATTTTTTTTATATTTTTTAATACAAATTAAGTATTAATATGAATAATATCTAAGGCGTAGAATTGAGTAATTTCAAGGGCTTAACTTAGTGTTTAGGGAAAATGTTTGCAATAGGCAAAAGGAGCCTTCTCCGATCTTATAAAAAGAATTATTATTTATTTTTTATGTTACCAGGCGACGCGATTTAGCCTTGTCCGTCTGTCCGCTTGTCCGTCTGTCCGTCTGTCCGCCTGTTGGTAAAAACCCTTTCATTTCAGAGTCTTAAAGTACAAAGCTATCAAATTTGGAGACCATATTCTTATTGGTTTTATAGAGGTTGCTTGTACAATTTTGTACAAATCATAAAAAAAAAACTCCTTTTTAAAGCAGAAACCTTAAATTTCTATAAAAATCCAGTGATATATAATTAAAAAAAACTAATGCGTATTTTTTTTTCTTAAAATTTAAGTATAAACTAATAATATCAAATCATTCCTTCCCCCAAAACAAGAGTATTAAACTTTCGTGTCATCGAAGCTGCCAACTGCCGTCGCCGTCGCCTCGTTGTGTTTCTCTGGTTTTTTATTTTTATTATTTTTCGAAGCCCATTATCGCAGCCGCTATTATGCCATTGTGGCGCAATTAAAGTTTCAACTAATCACACGGCAACAATTGTGTGACAATAATATTTTTAACAAGATTTGTTCAGTGCCCGCTCGGCACTTGTGGCCGACAGCGAAACAACTTAATTACACAACAATGCTGCTTGTTGTTATTTATGCCATTTGATTTATTATTTATTACTGATTTACTGATTTTTTTTACCGATCTTCGTTTCGTTTTGGTTTTTGGCAAGCAGGCAAGCCTTGTCAGTCATCTGAAGTTATTGCCCAGAAATAATAATAATAATAATAATCGAGGGAAGCCCACACAAAAAGTAACTGAACTTTAATTGTTCATAATTAAGTTTGTCCAATTGTGATGGCGATTGCGATGCGATGCGATGCGATGGTATTGTATTGTCTCTAGAGACAATAATAGTTAAGTAAATAAATCTCGACACATAATTGACAGGCGATTTTGGTCAACTTTCGCACTTGAGCGGTAATTGAATCATTTGGCGGGCCGCGTCAACTACCAGAAGTGTGAAGAGCAACTCAAGACGGGGCACCCGGTATCCACCAAATACTTGTCTTTATATACATATATCTGTCCAAAGCATATATACCTGTATTATGTTCCCAGGTAGACCGGGGCAAGTCCCTCGTTTTCCTTCGCACGTCAAAATATTTGCAAAACAAAAGCGTCCGAGGTCCGAGCTTCTCGGAACTCGCAGGACTTGCCGAGGATCTGAAGAACACACTAAAAATAAATGAGAAAAAAAAAACGAGACTGAGCCACATCAAGAACTGTAGCCAATGGCCGCCAGGTGGAATCTGAAATCCCTAAAAAAAAACCTTAGAACCTAAAACTATCCGATATCCGATTTCCTTCGAATCAAACTGGGAAATTCAATATTTATTTTGACAGGATCCCCAGCGATTGTAATTGCAAGTTAATTAACAATCAAAATCTCCTAAATTCCTGTAAATAAACGAATTCGCTTTAAAAACAGGCCCCTTGAATGAATCATCTTGTTCCAGCCAGAGCAGGTTGCCCCCGAAATACCAAAAAAATATCAAATTACCCCGCGAAATTCCTCAACTACGCACCGCCTTGCCCCGTCTCTGTCCCGTTCGCTGTTGCCGTCTCTCTCTCTCTGCGCTGGCAGACTGCGTGGATCCGATCCAGAGAATTCGATCCGTTTCGATTCGCTCCGATTCTCAGATTCTCCAATGTGTGCCGTGTGAGCGCTGGCTGCCAGCTACAATTGCTTAATTGCCGCGTGGGCTTTCCGCTTTGGGGAGAGTTCACTGTGGCGGGGGCGTGAGAAAAGCAAATGCGAGAAGCTCTTCCATTTGCATTTCGTATTTATAGATATTTTCAAAAAGTACATAATTGAGATATAATTATTTTAAAGCATTTATTTATAGTAGAGAAATTTATGTTTTCTCCGAATGATAATTTCTTTCAAATAAAATAATAAAAACAAACGACTAATTCATAAATTTTAGGTATTATTTTTGTCCAACCTTTATTTCAAGCAAATTTATTTTATAGATTATCGAAGAAGCTAAATTTTATCTTCAAAACTACTTTTAACATGTTTAATATTTCATACAATATATCATTGTGGTCATTAAAATTACTATACCAAATTTCACAACAATTGAACTTGATTTAATTAACGTATACGTAATATTCAAGGATATATAATGTACTTAATATAGTTATAATATTTTAAATATAATTTTAAATAATTAGTATTATGAAACCTATTAGAAACCCACTTTATATAACCCATTATCGGTTTTAAATGCCTTCATATCTTCGTTTTCTAAGCTCTGAATCGCCAGGAACCCGTTGCTGTGACTCCAGCAGGACCTCGCCAGGCTCAGTCCCAAATTTCAGGACAATTGCCCCACGGGATGCCGAGTTCCTTGAGACGAGGACAATATAAAGCCCACATATCTAACTCTCTCGCCTCACTTCTTCCGCTCCTCGAAGTGCCGCAATCCCAAGGGCTCGATAAATTTGCCAACTGCGCAGCGAAGGGAATAGAAGAGGAAGGACTCTTTCGAAAATTCCAACCACACACACGCACACACACTCTCTCGCTGTGCAAAATGCTAATTTACGCATTTTAATAGTAAAAGTTTTTGGCGAAAATTTTAATTAGACTGCTTTTTTTGTGTGTGTGTGTGTGTGTGTATGTGAACGCCATTGTTAGGCGGGCGACAAGTGTCACAGCAGCAGGAGCAGGAGCAAGGAGCAGGAGCAGGAGCAGGGAGCAAGGAGCAGGGAGCAGGAGCAAGGAGCAACAAAAACAATTGCAACAACTGCATGTAGTTTTTACAACCGAAAAACCGAATCGGCGGCACTCGTTTTTTGGCCATAAATTGGCGTCCTTCATTGAAACGAAAGAGAATCCCCCGAATCCTTCGATCCTGCCTCTCACTTCCTCTTCCTCTGCCTCTCTTCCTCCGCAACAACCCTGCCCACTCGCGCTCGCTCGCTCACTCACACAAAATGGGTGCCGCACACACTCTCACCGAGAGCCACGCACACACCGAAACCCAACCTCGCCACTGGAACCAAACTGGAAGCACTGGAAGTGCCTCAGCGAGAGCAAGCAGTCCGACTAGCTGCACCCTGGAAAGCTATTGCCGCTCCGCTTACTCCAATGCTCTCACTCACGTCGCACATGCGCCATGTTGCCGAGGGGAAGTGCCAGCTATGGCTTGGCCGCTCGCACTGCTTGGGGCGTGAGCAGTGCCGATAGATGTGCGACCGAGACCGCCCCTGAATATTTACCGTTGCCGGGCAGAGCAGTCGACGCGGGCAGCGCAGTAGGCGTTGGACCGGCGCTGCTGCTATTGCTGCGACTGCAGATGTTGCTGCCTGCTGCTGCTGCTGCTGCGTTTGCGATGATTTGAGGTCCTCGCAAAAACGCGGCTCTCGCCTTAGCCGTAGCCGCTTTGCTGCCTTGCCGCTTTTACCGTTCGCCGTTCACCGTTTTGTTAGCTGAATGCGAATGCGAATTGCGAACTGCGAATGCTTTTCCTGGCCAAAGCCAAAGCCAACCACCGGCAACAGCAACAGCAACAGCAACAGCAACAGCAGCAACATCACTGCTGCGACGACAAAACTCCTGGTGCACATTAAGTCAGGCAACAGTTTAACGTGGAAATTATTGCGAATTTGTTGTGTGTTTTTGCGCGTGCCAGCCCCAGCTTGATATTTATCGAAAAAAAGGCTCGTCAACAAAAAAGGCCTGGCAGTGCTCGTTGTTTTCTTTTTTTTTTTAACGGGGCGGGAAAATGTCTTCTTAGTTTCTCTTGAATTTAAACCATAAATAAATAAATAATAATTAAAATAAACAAAAAATCAAATCACAAAATGCCGCAACGTTCGCCCTTTGCCATTCAGGAGCTGCTCGGCCTGGCGGTGGCCGCAGCAACAACAACAACGGCAACAACAGAAACACCAACAGATTTGACAACAACAACGGCAGTAATAACAGTCCCTGTTGCGGGCCTAACGGCCACGGCGGCGAAAGAGCGCCAAACGCCAACGCCGCCAAAGATAACAAGTGCTGGAACAGAGGCAACGACAATAGCGGGCACAACAACAGCTGTTATGGAGCCACAACAGCACCTCCAACAACAACAGCAGCAGGAGCAGCCACAGCAACAACAACAACAACACCACCACTACAGGGAGCACCACCAAATGACCATGGCGGCCGCCTCGCGAATGGCCTACTTCAATGCCCATGCCGCGGTGGCAGCGGCCTTTATGCCCCACCAACTGGCCGCTGCCGTGCACCACCACCATCACCACCAGCATCCGCACTCGCATCCGCATCAGCATCCGCACCATCCGCATCCGCATCCACATCCGCATCCTCATCACCCGGCCGGAGGAGTGCCGCCACCGCCGACCATGCAGCATCACCATCCGCATCATCCGCACCATCCGCTGCTGCACGCGCAGGGTAAGCCACCAAAATCACCACACTAAACACATGAAAAAATAAAATTCAAGTCCTTGATTTTAATTTTTAAAGTTGCCTTTCATTTAAAAAAGCTTTAAGTTCAAAAACTAATTCAAAACAAGACATAGTTTTAGTTTATTTTGAAGGACTAAAACCTTTAAATATAACTTTATATATTTCAAAAAACTAAATTATTCCTTTTCTATAAAAACTACATTCAATATTCGATTAATAAAATTGTTTACTTTTATTTTCATTATATTTTTTGAATATTAAGTATTATTTTTAATTTAAACAACATTTTTCATACATCAAAAGATAATAAACGAGATCCAAGTGAGGGAAAATAATTTATTATTTCACATTTTGCTTGGCCTTTTATATTATGTATAAAATTTATTAAAGGAAACCCTGTTCTATATTCCTCACCTTAAAAGCATTACTTTAAAATAAATACCTTATTAAAAACATGTTCTTAAATATATCCAATTCTATAAATAATAAACTCTGTTTACAATACCATTAAGATTCAAATCATTCCAACTAACAAACAATATTAATATGACATTTAAAATTAACTTTGATTGACATCGGAGGTTATTTTCGATATGAAAAGTGCCTCGCTTCGATCATCACGCTTTTTTCGCTGTGCACAAGCACAATGACAATCAAAGTTTAAGCGCAATTAGCAATCGCAACTGGTTTTGTCACCTGCCAGACGTACACACAAACATATATACAAATATATATACACAATACACACACATTAAATGCGATACGGTGTTTGGAGTGCCGCTTAGTTAGCATAAAAAAGGAATTAATCAACGGGCCATCGTCCAGGCAAATCAGCTTTGGCCTCAAAGCCCCGCAGCCTCCAAAGGCAGCACTCCACTCGAAGGCACCGACACCGGCCCGGCTCCCTGGCCACACACCCACTTCCTCCACTTCTCCTCTCCTCCTCTCCCAACACCCCAGCTCACCACTCGCCACTCAAGTTGAGCTGCTAATTGCAATGGCAATTGACTGTGTGTGTTGTGTGTGTGTGTGTGTGTGTGGTGTGTCTGCGAGAGAGTGGATGCAAAGTGTTGCACTTCGATTTCACTCCTATAGGAAATCGATTCACTATTCTTGGCTTAACCTACTGTACAAAACGAATTTTGGAGAGCATGCAAAGCTTTAAAAACGAGCAGGGTCACACTTTATTCCCACAAAGAACTAGTGTGGCCAGGTATTTGGGTTTAGAATTTAAATAGATTCTTAATTTCTTGTTTTTTTTCACCTTTCATTACTCTGGATTCACCTTAAACTAATTTTAGAACAGAAATAATGCTTTAAACATGAACAAGGTCACTCTTTCTCCCCCATAAATGATTACTAGTCATTGATTAGTGTGACCAAGTATTATGTTTTCATATCCAAGTCAATACTTTTGACTTAGAACATTTTCCAGCATTTCTTTTGCTGGTCTCACACCACTGTGTTGGGTCTTTGTTTGGCGATCGGCTCAAGGCAATGACACACACGCACACACTCAGCGAAAAAACCCACACAGTCTACAGTCGCTTGAGTCGACCTGCTGTCGCTCGGTTTAAAGCTCATTTGCAAGCAGGCAGCAGCCGTTGCCGAGCAGAGGCAAGTGGCAAGTGGCAAGTGGCAATATCATCCCAAGTCGCGGCGATGACAGCGAAGGCAGACAAACAGAAAGACATGGAAAAAAATATGCAGAGGGAGTGTTACACTGATCAAAAATATTTTAAGTATTCGTAGTATCTCTTATATAAAGAAATCTTACTCAAAAGTGATAAATAAATGCAACAAAATAGTAACTGAGAGTTAAAAACCACAAATTTCAGTAATAAAGCTACAAATATTAGTACAAATTGAACAAAGACTATATTCAACATTTGAATAACCTTTTTGGAACCTAATTTTTGTCCAATATCCAATAAAAAATATATTATGAATCAGCCAAAGAAATACCTAAGATATATCGTCTTCCAATTATTATAAAAACACACAAACTTATTCTTGTCTTCTTGGAATTTCTTAAATTCCTTTTTGAACCCATTATTTTCCCCAGTGAATTGAGCGGGAGTCTCCGATAATCTTGCAGATTCAAGTGGCAGCTGTTATTATTGTTATTATTATTTTAATTAGCGTTGAAATGTCATCGTCATTTCGAATCTTGAATCTCGAATCTCCGATCTCCAATCGCTCTGATTCACTGTGCCAATTTCACTCGCCACTCCACGTATCTCGAACAACGTACATCGCATTTGATTTTTCGATTTGGATTTCGATTTGTTTACTCCGCCACTTCCGGGCCCTTTTCATTCCATTTTTTATACTTTTTTTTTTGCAATCTTCACGGCTTTCTTTTCCGCTGCTTTACTCCTTCCACTTTGGCCCTGTTCGAGCTTTACTTTAATTATAATATTTTTCGTTGTCGTTTATCGCACATTTCCAGCAGCTTCGTTGTCGCTGGCGCTCGAGCAATTTGTGTTTAATAAATGTGAGAAAGAACGCTAATACCTCAAATTTAAAGGGGATATTCCCCTGATAATAAAAATAGGAAAATATGTTTCCCGTATTTAAACTAATTAATATTTTATTTATTAAACCTTTACCTCCATTACTTACTTAATAAAATCTAAGCTGCCTAGAATACCTATTCTTCTTATTTTATTTTAGGGTACTTTTTGTACGAATATAAATTCTTTCCCTGCCATTCTTAGTGGTTAGTTATGTTTTTGTTATTATTATTATGGTTGCTGTTGCTTTCTGCTTTTCATTCGCGTCATCGTATTTAATTTTGCATATTGTTGACTCGTTCTGCTCTTTATATTTTATATACACACAACTGAAGCCAGTTGTTGATTTTCTACCAATTTGCGTGGCCCGTTTCGTCAATTAAAAAATCGCAACCGAGTTTCGGTCGGATTTCGGGCGGATTTCCTGTCCGTCCAGAAAGAGCGGAGCAACACCCAGGGAATGTTACACCCAAAAATCCGAATCCGGCAGAAGAGGAGCTGCTGCTGGCCACCAATTGGCGCCCGCCATTAAGTGCCTTTGATCTTTTACCAGACCAGGCGACTGGCGACTGGCGATGGAAAGGAAAACCAAATCGGAAAATTGGTTACCCAACAACAATGAAAAAGAAAAGAAAAGCTGAGAAAAAATCCGAAAACAGAAAAACAAGCGAAAACGATTTTTCTTCGTTTTCCCTCCAAACATTTAATTGACAATTTTCACTTTGGCTCTCTGCGCGTCGTCGCTTTGTTGTGACAGTCGTTTTGATGTGTTTGCACACTCACCCGCAAACACCCGCACCCACACCCACACACACACACCCCGTTTGCACTGGTATTTGTGCACTTGTCGAAAGACGAACAAAGGCGCTGCATATTTCGCATTTTGCCAAATAACTCGAGGCCCGAAATTAACCATTTAGGATTTACGCCTTGCCACGGCGCCAATATATATGAGTTTGTTCTTAAATAAATGTATATAAATTATGCTTAGGCAAATATATTGGTTAAAAAATTTATAATAAATATTTAAAATATATTTAAACAATTAAATTGATTTTGTACGCCTTTCTCTTTAATTTTACATGTTTTAAAGCTAACTAAGATGCATAATTTAAATGGAAAAGCTTTCTTGTATAATTTAAAACGTTCTTAAAAATTTGCTATTCTTAAAACTTAATTTAAATATTAAATAGATTAATATTTAATGGAAAATATATTTAAATATAATAGTAGCCTAGACCCTTTTATGGTATTTTAATTTATTATCCTTTTCTTACTTTCGCAAATCAAGATATTAATATTTTTTGACAATTTATTTCCCAACAAAAACTCACTATTAAATTTAATTTCTAAAAGAATACACTAGCTTATTCATTTAAGGCATTTCATATTTAATAAAATGCACAAAAGGTACAAAAATGTATTCCAATTTAAATAAATTACAGAAATTCATCAGCTCTTTTGTTTCTTACGCTCAGCTTTCCCTTCTTTCCTTTGAGAACTCAATCCACTTGAATTTTTCGCTTTAACTGCAATTGAAATCTACAATTCTTAAGTTTATTTCGAGCCTCTGCGATTAATAGGCAGGATATTGATTTTTCTGTGGCTTCTGCTGCTGCTGTGCGGTGTTGCAATCGGTGTCTCCGGAACTGCTAATTGCTGCTTGTCAGCTCTCTCCCCATCATCCCATCATCGGCATCCATCCATATCTAGATATATATCCCGCCCTTTGATATTTGAGCCACTTTGCTAATAGCCTGGCCCCCCTTTAAATATGTGTCTCCTCTCCTTGGCTGATAAAAATATTCTTAATTGTAGTTTCGCCTCGGACAATGTGTGCGGTCGCTCGGTCGGTCGTCTTTTGACTTTGCTTTGATTTTGCGTTGACGTAAATTAGAAAACGACTAAAAACGACTAAGAAAAAAAATGTGAGAAATACTACGGAACGCCCTTCGCTTTTCTGCGTTGAGTGGGGCACACTTTGAACCCCTTCCTTCGTCGTCGTGCCATCCACTTTTAACCCCTGTAACCTCACACTTTCCACGCCTTTTCCCTCTGTGTATTGTCTGAGGTGTGAAAAATGTTCGTCGTCAGCGTTCAACGAGTGCAGTTATTGTTTCACTTGTTGTCTTTGTTGTTGCTGCACTTTTCCCATTCTTTTTCCTTTTTGTTGCATATTTTTTTCCTTCGTTTTTCGGGCACTTTGTCACACTTTTCGCTTTGATTTTTTGCGAATTTAAAAGTCAATTAAAGCAACTTGACGAACGAAGTGCCGAGTGCCACTCAAGGGGTTAATTTGTCCGTGTAACTGTGTTTGAGTGTGAGAGTGTAGGGGTTCGAGTGTGCAGGGGTGTGAGTGGCTGTTTTATTTTTTTTTCTGAGTGTAAGTGTGCAGCGTTGATTCACAGCAGCGATATTCGCATTAAGCGGAATTAGCCGCGATTATTTCGAAACGAAATTCATTCACGATAATTTACAGAAATAATAGGAATTATAATAATAATAATAATGAAAGTCTAGACATAAATAAGCAGCCAAATATGGAAACAGTAGAGCTTTAATTTATATTTTTTCTTGAGTAATAAATAATTGTATATTTATTTTCAGCTCAGAAATATTTATTTCACATCATTATAATTATTTAAAAAGGATAAGTAAGTAAGTGTATAATTTAGGCTTACCATTATTTTAATTTTAGTTTTTAAATAAAAACTGCACAAATCTAGACAACTTTCTGGACACATAAATTCAACAAACACCTTTAAAAATATTATAAAATCTATAATTTCAAACATTTTCTGGGGAAATAAATTAACCAAAATAAACTATAATTTAAACCCTTTATTTTTCAGTTGATTCCATATAGCCAAGCCAAACTGTACCCATTTCTACGGGCATTTATATTCATGTATTCACAAGCCAGATTTTGTGCCCCGTCACATGGCAATCAGAGCCGGGTAATTCGTGCTCCAAAAACCCAACAAACTCACAGCGGATTTCAGGGGGGATCTAGCCCATATGCACCTAGTTTGTGACCCCCTTTTTGAGGACGCCCCTGTGCTGCGCTAATTTTATAACGCAAATAAACACGATTTGGCACTTGAGTTACCTCGGCGGCGGCCGCTTTTGCTTCTTCAGCGGCTCGAAAGTGGGATTTCGGAGCGGATTTGGATTTGGTTTTTATTCTTCTGTCTCGGTTTTGGAACTGACATTTTTTCTGTGTATTATTTTCTACCATTCAGTGGCTTTCACAATCAACAAACTACGACTGCTAATTATTCATGGCGCGGCCATCTATCTGGCTATTTGGAGTGGCTACTCAGCAGTTTTTTTTTTTTTTTTCGGCTGGAAATTGTTTCAATAATTGTGGCCACGAATGTGATTCACCTGGTCGAGAAATGAGTGTATTCACTGGGGACTGGAGATATAAATGGATACACTTGGCCAGCTATTTGTCAGGGATTTGAGCTAGAGAAAAAGGAAATTCAAGGGGATGTTGCTTAAAATATTTATTGAGGAGTTAAAGTGACATTTAAAGCAGTCAAAATTGCTTAAAATTTAACCCATTTCACAGTCCTTATTTTATATTTGACTTTCTGTTGAGTTAAGTAACCTTTCTTTGTTACTTTTTTGTTTTTAAAATATGCCTTGGCAACTTTACCCATTACACTGCTCAAAACTCCATCACACTGCCCCAAGGGGAAGTGGCTTTTTAATTAATTCACTTGATTTTCACTCACGACGCCTGAGTATTTGTACTCCGACTGGGGATATGTACTCATATCTACTCATTGTCGGACGGGACTGGAGCAGCTACTTTGCATGACCGCCGGCGGTTGCTCACGATCGCCTTGTGCGGTCCCCTGATTTTTCCCCTCTTCTGACCCCCATTTTTCCAAGTTTTTTTGCTGGATTTTCCCCGGCCCAAAGTAGCGCTCCAAGTTCGCTCTAAGTCCCCAGCCCTTCCGCTTATACAAAAAAAAACACGAGACCCATATCAGCTATTGTCGGGCGTTAATCAGTTTATAAATACTTCGTCACTTGCAGTTTTTCCCCCTTTCTGTTCTTTTCCCCTTTACATTTTTTGTTGTTTTTATTTGTTCATATTCTTTAGAGAAATTTTGCGCAATATATTGGGATATCAAGTTTCGCCAGCAATCGGAATTCCTGGTAGAGAGCTAATAAATGCGGTTTGATTGTACGAAAACATCATCATCATCACGGTCGTTATTTTAATACCCTTTTTAATTGGTAAACCAATAGAAAATATACCTTTATTCGGGATATAGAGCTCAAGGCATGTAAATATTCAGTTTATTATCATTTAAAGAAATTGTAATACTATTAAAATACTTAAAATATATATTAAAATTTTGTAAATTATGAAATTAAATAATATTCAAATATTATCTTATATTTCTGATGATATATCCCGTACCTTACCTAGAGTGATCACAAAAAAACCATTTAAGGCCCTTCTTCCCAAGCTGTCAGGGTATCCAAACTCTGGCTTTATAAAACAGGCTCCTTCCCTCATTATTACTATTATTATTATTATTATATTCAAGTCCGACATATATGTCGGGGTCCCCATTGTTTGCATCGTGTTTCTCGAAATGCGTCACCGAGAAACAATTGAGGGAAACGCCAGTCGCAGTCGCAGTTTCAGTGCTCGATCCCGATCCCAAATCCCGATCCCAATCCCGAATTCGTAAAAAAACAAAGCAAAAAGCGAAAAGCAAACCCAAAGCGAGCTCGCTTGAGCTCGACGAACGCCTTGAAACAATGAAACATCGACCAGAAATTAGCGCGGTTGTCTGTCAAATTTGATTTTGCTTTGATATGTCACTCCCTTTATTTGTTGTTTCTACGCTTAAGGGGCTAAGGGGTTAAGGCGGGCTCTGAGGGGGAAACTGCAAGGAGAGCTTCGTCGAGTCGAGACTTCGACAACGAGGTCGCCGATTTGCATTTCTGAGTGTCGGCAAGACACGGCGCCGAAAAGGGTTTAATATTTTATGGAGAAATTTCTGCGAATTTCTTTTAATAAAATTTAGTACATAAAGAATTTAATACAACTTAATTAAATATTTATAAATTGAATAAAATGTATTAATGTTAATTAAAAGAATAATTTCGATACAAGTAATTCTTGCAGTTAATGGCCAATAATTATCTTTTCAAAGTTTTTCTCTCTGTCTATGTTCGAGACTCGAGTATATGAGTGTCTGCCATGTGCATGCATCCTTCTCCTTCTCGATTTATGGCAATGTGGGGTTAATTCGGAGTTCCTTGTCTGGCTAATAAATGCCAAGTTTAAGACCCAAGTAATACGTTGGGGTACAGTGGACTCTCGGCGGATGAAATGGTTAAATAATATATATATTTAGTTCAGGTATATATATAATAAATGAGCTTTGTGTAAGGTATGCAAGGAATGGAATTTATTTCCTAGAAAATAAAATAATACATTTTCCTATTTCTCATATATTTTCCTAAGCTTAAACCAACATTAACTAATCAAGAGTTAATCAATTTACACTTTTAAATATTATTGATAATATGTATTACCTATTTCTTAATTAATTTCTTGTGTTAAATTTCATTTTCAGGATTTTCGCAGCTGAAAAACTTCACCGCCGGAGCCGGAACTTGCTTGCCCGGTAAGTTCGCTTGAACCAATTAAGCGCAGAGCCCAAAGGTAGGCCATGCCATATGTGTAGGAATATCCTGTGAACCCTTTGCGAATATCCTTTGGCCGACAGAGGTCGCTGCGGCCTAATTAATGGGCATTCCTGAGCTTCATTTCGAGAGTTCCGAGTCCTTCTGCCGTGGCGGGGGCGTGGCCCAAGAGGGAGAGAGAAAAAGGGTTCCGTCAGCGTAAATTTCACATGTCGCGCACATAAATTCTCCAAATTGCTAATAAAATAAACAATTTAGCTAACGGAAAAGCAGCAGAAAAAAAAGGAAACACGCACACACACATGCTGGAGAGACAAAAGTCAAATAATGAAATTTTCATTTTCATTTTGTTGCATTCGTAACGGGCAATAAATATTTTCAACATACGCTTTTATACGCAATTTGCACGCGCATACATCTCTCCTCACATCCTCGCATCCTCGCATGTCCTGCGTCCTCTCGCTTCCTCTCTTGGTGTCTCTCTCTCTGACTTAACCCTTTTTCACACACAAAGGCGAAAGAAATGCCAAGCTCTCTCACACACATAAACTTGTCTAATAAGAAACGCTCTGCAAACTGGTTTGAGTGGCGCAGAGGCGGGGCCCGAGCAGGGTTTACGGGGGCCAAAGGGCAGGGGTCGCAATGAGTGCGCCAATAAATTGAAATGTCTGTCAGTGGAACGAGCTATAGAGGCCCCGACATATGTCAGCACATCAGCCCAAATTGATTGAATACCTGAGGAGAAAAAAAAATAGAAAGAAAAGGAAACTAAACATAGGTTCCAGGTTTATTATTATTGGTTTTTGATAATTATATTTGTGTTGTCCTTATTAGCTTATTGTATTATTTATTATTTATTATATTTTAGTTAAAATTCATTATAATTATATTTAATTAATTATTATAATTTATTATTTATAATACTTTTATTATATTTAATTCAATTTAAATCATCTTTGCCACCTTTATTTGCTTGATGAGTTTATGGCTGACTCCCAGGGCTTAGCTGGCTTATTTACTTCAAACAAATTGAAGTAGAGGTTATTATGTTCCATTATATTCAAGTATATTGTCCGGAAACTTATAGAAAATATATATCTATCAATTTCCAGCCAAGGATCCTTTTTAGTAATACTTTTCGGTGACTGATTAACCTCAACAACATGCAATAATATTATTACCCCCGCACTAAGGGAAGTAATAATAATAATTTCCCAAATATATATTTAATATATGCATAAATAAATATTTAAATATTATTCCCATTTAATTTAATTTATTTAAAATACCCCGCTTACTTTAAAGTTGAAGTACTTAAGTGTGTGTTGCATCCTTGTGTCATCCTGCCTATCTAATGAGTGCCTTTTGGGTAGCTCTTAACTCTTTCTTTTTTTTTATTCTGTCAAGATCTCGGGCCTACTTAATTGCCCTTTTGTAGCTGTTGTTGTTGTTGATGATGTTGCTGCTGCTCCTGGGTGTAGTGGCTGCTCCTAAGACTCTAATCTCCGACTGGGCCGGGCGGCAACACGAACTTGGCCACTTGGCCACTTGGCCGCGCATTCTTTCCATTCTGTTTTTATGGGCGAAGTGCCCTGCTTGAGTCCTCCACTCGACGCCTTGCCGCCTGCATTCTTGCAGCGAGGAAAAGTCTCGGAAAAGCCGGAAAAATGAAGGAGACGGAGAGCCACTTTTGAGCCATTTGCTGCGAGCAGATTGCAAGACAAGATTACACAAAAGCCAAGCAAAAGGCGAGGCAGAAGCGAGAGCGACTGAGACTGACTCTGAGACTGAGACTGACAAGTAGGGCAATTTGCCTTGAAAAGGGGGTGGCCAAGTGGGTGGCTGCCGCTGCATCGTGTTGCACTTGTCATGGCCAAGATTTTAATTGGCATTTTTTCCCCCTTGCCGGGCCACCGAACGACTGCCACCCCCTGAATCCTTTTTGCCGAGCGTGTCTAAGTTTTATTTGCTGGCCATGTCGAATGCCAAGCCAGCCCAGGCCCAAACCCCTAATTGAAACACGCAAGACAAACAAAATAATAAAAAAAAAGGATGTGCAAAAAAAAGAGTTGTTTAAGGAACACACCACACACAGCACACACATGTGTGTGAAGCGAAACCAATCGCAATTTATGTCGCACCAGTTGCCTGAATGCATGTTCGCCGTGGATGGGTTAACACAGTCGCACGGGGGTGACAGCAGAAGGGTTAAGGCGACAACCTGTCCACAGGAACATCAGTTAGTCACACAATAAGTCTGACTCGATGAAGACATCAGGTTGTTTTTTGAAATAAAAAAAGGTAATTAATAATTATTCAGCTTTGTTCCAAATTTAACCATTAATCAGGGCTTTTGAAATTAATAACTGATTTTTCATGAGTAAGTTAGCTTATAAACAAATAATGTATTATAAATAATGTTTAACTGTTAGTCAGTGCTTTTTAAATTAATAAGAAGTAAACTGCTATATTAATTTATTAATTTTTATTAAATATTTGGCCATAAAGCCATTTCTGGCTGACCTAAACATTCAGTTGGGAATTCTAGCGTAACAATGGAGTTATAAATAACTCTCTTTACCTCTCTTTCTCTTCCTCTATTCCCACTTATTTCTCCACCTATATTTATTTCTCTTTCGCTATCATTATCACTGCATTATTTTCTAATTTTCCTCAATTTCTGGCAGATTTTATCCAAAATCTCCACATTTTCACGTGCTGGCGGATAAAGTGAAAGAGCAAAAAGTTTAGTGCAAAAATTGTGCCACTCTTAGTTGTTGTTTTTTCTTTGTTGTTGCTGTTGTTATAGCAATTTTTCCCTCTTTATTGTTGTTGTCTTAACTGGTGCTGCTGCCGCTTTGCACTTAAAGTAAAGTTTGCTGAGTTCGCTTGCGCCGGTGAAGCGGAAAGGTGGCCTGAAGTGGGGCCAAAAAGCGAACGGGCACGAGCTGGGAAGAGAGGGTTAAAGTTGCTGGGTGGAGGGTTAAGGGAGCCCTGTGCCCATCAATTTGGCTATTTTCCCGTCGAAACGGACAATTTTTGAAGGTTCAAAACATCAGTTTTAGGTCGTTTTAATCAAGGAGAGAAGAGGCTTTGGTTTTAGACTTAGATATTTAGATATGTAGCTTCATATATTTATGTATGTATATCCCTTTAGGGCTTATACTTCCTAAATTTAAATTTAATATATATAATGTGCCTTCTGCGACCTTAGAGTTGGGAATTATAAGCAATACCAGGTGTAAAACAAATAGGAAACACTCTCTTTCTAGCAGCCATTATGTTAAATTTTTAATCATAAGAACATGTTGCAAACCCAGAAATTAATTGACTTAAAACCTATTTATAGGGTTCTTGTTTGCTTTCATACTTACTTTTAATTAGTGTTACCAGAGTTCAGCTATTTCCCACTGTTAGTTAACCGGCGTTGGCAGCACTGCGAAAAAAGGCGTTAGTGACAACAGCAATCACGCTAACCAACTTTGACACAAAGCTGGCTAAAACGCCGTCGCCCCCAAGTGGGTGGTGCCGTGGGTGGTTATCCCGGTGGGTGGCCACTTCAGGTGTTGCCCCTCCCCACCCCCCTCTGTTCAGGTGGCGCAACAATGGAGCTAGCAGCATGGCGAAGGCAGTCGCACGACAAGCTAGGAATCTAATTAACAATTTTCCATTGAGTGCGCAAATTACGAGGAACAGCAACGAAGGAGCGCGCCAAGGATCCATCCGTTCGAAGGGTTTATCCTGCCAGAGAGTGAAAGAGAGAGAGAGGGAGAGAGACGGCAATAAAGCGTAGAAGAGAGAGACAGACAGCAGCAATTAGACGGCGACGAATGCCGGACAATGTCAAAGCGAATTTCCTGCATAAATGCCAGACAACCTTTCACGTCCAAAATTTGCATGGCCAACAGGGACAAGTTCCTGGGATTTAATGGGGCTAAAGTATTGATGGAAATATCACTGGGAATATGTAAATATTTCTATAATATATTTTGTTAAGATGGGAAATAATTTGGATTGAAAGTAAGCTTCGCAAACTGAAACCCTAAATCTACTAGGAACTGATTACTGTGTTTCTATTATATTTTGGTACTATATTTCTTTGCTATATCTATATATTCTTATTTTCTCTTAAATATCCCTGTGTTTCTTTAATATTTCATCTATTTTTCTTTATTTCCTTAGTTTCTGTAAAGGATATCCATCTTTTCTGATCAATAAAAACTAAAACTCAACTACCAAACCCAAATTTTTCCAAAATTCTAACAAATTTCTAAAGAATCAATAGCCTAACTTCCATATTTCGGTTTATTCTTAGTCTTAAATATTATATTATTTTTTAAATTCCCCAGAAAATCCCCATAAACATCTCCATCTAATCAAAAGGCCCTTTAAGTTAACCTTGTGGCTTTAACCGACGAGAAAGTGAGCTGCTGGCGAAGCTGCTAATTGGAGCATTTACTGGACCACTCGCTGGAGCCCACTTCCCGGCTCTCCCCGCCTCTCCCCTGCCGATTTCCTGCGTTTGTGGCTTCTGTTTGATTCCTCAAGCAAATAATTCAATTTCGTTTCTAATTAGTACGAAAAAGGCGAGCGAAAAATGAGCAGAAATCCCGCCGAATGGCAGAGAGAGAGAGAGAGAGAGGTGCGAGACGCACACCCACACCCATCCACACACTCTCGCACACACTAGCACACACTCGCACAAAAACGCAGCCACTTTGGTGCTAATGCAAAAATGCAAATTGCGAATTTGCGGAACTGCGAATCCCCTTCAGCGGCAGCTCTCTGCCTCTGCCTCTGCTTCGGCCTCGGCCTCGGCCTCGGTCTCCGCCTCTGTCTCTGTCACTGCCAGCGTCGACGGCGCGCCGCTGCTGCCTCGTCGGTCTGGCAACTCAGCCACTTTATTAGCGTATTTTGCCATGCAACTGTTTATGCGACACACACGCATACAGGCACACATGCCACACGCACACACTAACCCACACTGAGGCGAGGAATTAGTCATTTTGTTGGTTACTTGATGCATGGCGTGAAAAGCGGGGGGAAAGCGGGGCCAGGCGGGTGCCGGGAATGCCCGGGAAAATAGCTGGGAGAGAAAAAGGAAGCACATTTTCGGGAGGAAAACTCAGCGGAAGCGACAGCTGCACAGGAACAAAATTTAAGTTGTTTAAGGGTTTAGAAAATAAAAAGAAATAAAAATATTCCTAAGAAAAATAATTAAAATGATCAAGAAAAGGTTTTTTGATAACAATAACCATTCATTCATTGAAAATCCATTTAAAACAAAAAAAATTGTTGCATACTTTTAGATTCCCTAACAAGTGGTTTGATATCTCCAAAATATTTCAATTAATTTTAAGTTAGGCAATGGAGAATATCATTTAAAACTCTTTTGTTTGTAACAAGATCAGTCTCATAGTTTTCCCAAATGATCTTTGATCTTACAAATACGGTCACATTTTAATTAAATAATTGAAAAATATATCTAAAAACTTTTTTTAATGGTCTATTGCATACTTTTAAAGGTCCTAACAAGAGGTTCGAAATCTCCAAAAATATTAGACTTTATTTTGAGAAAGGCAATGGAGAATATAATTTAAAACAAGCAGGGCTTCATAGTTTACCCGATTGATCTTTGATCTTACAAATACGATCACATTTTTTTCTCTTGTGTAAGTGTGGCCAGGCCAACAAAAATGGCGTAGAAAAGTCGCAGGAACGCCAAGGAATGGAACGGATACGGGAAACTGGGATATACGGGGAAATGGTGGAAAATTAAGAGGAGAGAGTGGGGAGAGCTGCCACTCTTCTCCTACCCCGAGAAGCGACAACATTTTTTATGCGCTTTTGAGCAAATTAGATTTCCTAATTAAATTTTCTAGTGAAATGCGCATAAATTTCATAAAATTCACTTGCCGGGAAGCGACTTTCTTTGTGCGAACAGGGACAGGCGCGAGAAGGAGACAGGGAGACAGAGCGAGAAAAAGAAAGAAAAGGAGTGTGTGCCAGAGAGAGACGGAGGAATGTTGTCGCCTTTCATTTTGTTGGCGACATTTTTTGCTCTGGCATTTTTCGCAGCTGACGGCGTCGTCAGCCATTCGTCCTTCATCCTTCGTCCTCGTCGTCGTCGTCGTCGTCGTCTGCTTAAAGTAATTAACTAAGAAAATTTTAATTGCTAATATGTTGTGATGCATGTGCGTGTGTGTGTGTGTTAGTATGCATGTTGGCACGCCGCCATGTGTGTGTGTGTGTTGGTGTTGGTGTGAGCTCATTAAAAGCGGGCTAGAGACTCAACGTTGCCTACTTTTGTGCGCAGCCGGAATTAACTAATTCCGCTCTTTGTTTTAAATTAACATAATTGTTAATTAGATTTGGGAAGCTGCAAGCTAAAATATTTCCTAAGATATTAATTAAGATATAATAGGTAAAAGGGTTTTTATAGTAAACCTCTAGAGATTTCAAATCGTTCGCCAAGCTGCCCAAAAGTATGCGGGAAAATATATTATTTCTGGCATAGCTTGCCTAAGGAAGGTGCAAGCTAAAATATTTTCCAAAATCAACTAAGATATAAGAGGCTTTTTAAAGTAAACCTCTAGAGATTTCAAATCCCTCTCCAAGCTGTCTAAAAGCATACTGCAAAATATATTATTTCTAGCATAGTTTGCCTTAGAAATCTTTATTTTTCCAGCCACTTAAATTGAGTAGAAAATCATAATTGAGTTGTGCTGGAAATAATTAGGTGATGGAGGAAATTAATCTGGATCCTGAAATGCACACCCGAAACGTTAATTGAGAGAACCTTTACATTTCTTTCAGGTAACAAGCCGCACAATTAAATTTCCTTGAATATTTACCTGAATTTGCTGACGAATTGCCTTCGCTGCATTTATTTTTTTCCTCCTTATTTGTTTGTCTGGTAATTCAAGATGCAGTTTTCAGCCTTCATTACACGCATTTCCACAGACTTTTTCGGATAGCTCCGTACGCTCGTGCATATATTTTTCACGCACATTTAGCCGGAAAAGTGAGGGGAACTATATGGGGAGGACCGAGGTCTTCACTTGAACAACTCGCCAGAGGCTTCTGCTTCATTTTTCATATCGGATTTCAGTGCGAATTGTTTTTTCTTTCCTGCCTTGCTGGTGCACGAATGTGTGTGTTTTGTTTTGTTTTTGGATCGGTTTTGTTTTCCCCACTTTCCCAAAAAAAACTCCCATCGAGTGGTCCAGACCACTCGATCAGCGAACTGTGTTTTCTGTTTTCTGTTTTCCGGGTGCTTCAGGCCACAAGTTCGATTTGGCCAAAACACGGCTGCTTGGCAAAGTCTCAAAGTCCTCAGGTCCTCAGGTCCTCAATCCGCTAAGTGGCGATTTGGCCGTACAAGTGGCTTCGATCCTACGACTCCGACTCCGACTCCTACTCCTCGACTCATCTCCAATCCCCAGACTCATCAGCATCAGCATCAGCGGCCTCATCCTCATCATCCGCCTCATCATCGGTTTCATACTCAGGCCGTTTAGTGTGTGCACAATGCACTGGGAAAAAATTTAACACAGAAGTATTACCTAGAAAAAATATAAATGAAAAATTCGCCCGGAGTTTAAGAGTTTCGGAGTTTATATAAAAAGTTATAGGGCTTGGACGAGAAATATCTGGAAGGTACTTTAATTTTTTAAAGTAAATTTAAATTAAATTGAAAAGAAATCAAGTATTTATATTTAATATTTTATTAGTTTTTTTATTTATTTACTTATTTATTTATTTATATATTTATTAAATATGTTTTCTATTTTTTCTTGTGCATAAACTCCCCTGGCACTCGTCGAAAGACTCAAACTCAAATCGCGCCTGTCAACGCTGCTACCGCCGCCTGTCAGCTCCTTCCTTCGATCCTCGCTCCGCTAGTCCTCCAGTCCTCTCTCAGTCCTCCTCAGTGCCCATGCTCATCCTCATTCCCCATGCCCATTCCCAGTACCATCCTCCTTCGACGCTTTCACTTTTCCCTGCCTTTTTACAGCCTTCTCAAGTGGGGTTTTCCTTGGAACAAAAGATGATGTGTGTGTGACAACCCCAAAAAAAGAGGAAAAAGAAAAGAGAAGCCAGGGGATGAGGCCCCAGACAAGTGGGAAACTAGATACAATTATTAAATATTTAAAATAACAAGCCGCTAAAACCACTTCAAGTCGCGCTCCAGCGCCATGTGTTTTCCAAACCAAAAGGAAGGGGAAGCTGCCGCGGGTTAGAGGTTTTCCGGCAGCGGTCGTGGGATACTCGTCAACTAATTTGACAAGAATTTTATTTATATTTCCTTATTAATTTATAATCGAATTTTCCCAACTTCTTTAGGCTCCCTGGCGCCCAAGGACTTTGGCATGGAGGGACTGAACGGCTTCGGTGTGGGACCAAATAGCAAGAAGAAAAAGAAGAAGCGTCGGCACAGCCGCACGATCTTCACCAGCTACCAGCTGGAGAAGCTGGAGGAGGCCTTCAAGGAGGCCCACTATCCCGATGTCTATGCCCGCGAGATGCTCTCGCTCAAGACGGAGCTGCCCGAGGATCGCATACAGGTGAGTCACCTACCTTACCTACCCATTCGCCATCCGCCAGGTAACTCGATACGGGCCATTGTCCTGGGGCTACCTTTTGTATGAATTCCTTAAACCAAAAACGAATTAACGAACTAATTACATCCGCCGGCGGAGGTGTTTGCTGTTGGCAAAACAAAAACTCGGCCACGGAATTTGCATTTCCTTCGCGATTAATAAGGATAGGGAAACAAGGACTAAGGAGCAATCCCTTTGTCTTGTTTGGATGTCTCTGCTCTGATTTTTCACACCTCCTGCAGCGTCATCGGAGAGCAGAGCATTTTTAATAATAAGCCATCGGCAGAGGAGAGTCGAGTCGAGTCTCAAGTGCAGCCTCTGCCACGCGGTGGGAATGGTGTATAAGTAGTTGCCATGGTCACACTGAAAAAAAGAAGACCAAACTGGCTGTAAAATTAAATTAAATTTAAATTAAAGAATTAAACTTTGAAGGAAATTGGAAACTAAACTGTGTGATCTTGATTTCTCGATGCCTTGCTCTCAGTTTTGGATTTTAAGATGGTTTTTTCCTGTTTAAATATTTTTGTATTAAGTATTTTAGTATTAAGTATTTTAGTATTAAGTATTTTAGTATTAAGTTTCGTATTTAGCAAATTATCCTTTTTTTAATTACTTAACTTAATTAACCAGACAATGTGCTATGGGCATAGGTAAAAGTGTCCACGGATTGCGAACAACGCAAAATGCGAAAATCATTTAACGTTTTGCTTCATGCTGGGCAAGTGAGACGGCAACAGAAAGAGAAAGAGAGAGAGAGAGAGAGTGAGAAAGGGAGGGGTGCGAGGAAAAAACGTAGAAAATTTCAGCAACGTTTGCGAATTTATAATTAAGCATTTTAATGGCCGTTATTGTTCTAAGTTCGTCCTCCGTGGCAGGCAGAGAGAGATGCAGCATGCTCAATCGCTGTGTGTGTGTGTGTGTGCGAGTGTATATGTGTGTGTCGAGTGAACTTCAGCCAAATTGCCACCCTTAAAAGGCAAAAGCTGTGTGTGCCCTGTGTGTGTCTGTGTTTGATTAGCACATTCGCAAAAATATAAAAAAGGGGGAAAATTGCATAATTATGGCGCGATTTCTGGGCGAATTTGCCCTTTTTTTGCTTTTTTTTTGCATTTTTTTAAGTACTCACTCTCTCCTGGCTCTGGGTCGTCGAAATCGGTTTTCGCGAATGCTAATGGCAGGCTCTCCAAGGATCCGGGCACTTAATCGTACATATATATTTGTAACCAGCAGGAAAGCAATTTCCTAGCGAATTGAAACGTGATTTCAAGCTTAATTATATTTTTTTTATGATATTAGAAATTGATTTCAAGCTAAATGATATTTTTTTGACGATATTTCACATTTAATTCAAGGTAAATAATATTTACTAATTAGTTTTCAGTAAGAATAAATACTACAAATTAATTAATTCGAGATGAAAAACGATTTACACTGAAATTAGCACCTAAAACATTTTAATAGATCTAATGTGGCTCATGTTTATTTATTTAAATATTTAATTTGTTAAATTTGATAATTGAAAAAATTATTTTAAAGACAGTTGCAAATTTAAGAAGTCTTATAGCTCAGTATATTTATTATTAATTTTATTCTTAAGCCTTTAACTTAATTAATAAAACCCAAAACCCCTTATTTACCCTTTTAAGACACAATTTGCCGCCTTAAATCATTTTGGTACATCCTAATTTATTGTGCCATAATCTGTGCTAATTAAAATATATATATCCCTGGCATGCAATTAACCCACTGAGCTGGGCTTAACCCACCACTGCCATGCATACACCCACTTACGTTTTCAACTGCCATTCGACGGCATTCGGCATTCGGCATTCAGCATTCTGCATTCTGCAGTTGAAATTGAATTTCGAGTGTGTAAAATTTTCCAATTACAGGACCTTGGAGTGGGGACACACACACAGGCACATAAATATATATATAGACAGAGAGAGAGAGCACTTTGAAGGAGCTTTGTGGGACTGGGATTGGGATCGGGATTGCTTGGGGGCACATGGAGCGTTGCTAAAAGCGAGTCCAATTAGTAGCATTACTACTAACACTTCAATTCTGGCCACTACGCCGCTTGCCGTCTCTGTCCAACTCGGGCAATAACGGCAATAGTCAACAAGGACAACAGCAGCAACAGCAACAACAACAAGGAGCGCCCCGGCGAAGGACAACTGAAGTGAAGCAATGGCGCCAAAGTACGGCCATTTTGTGTGCTCAGTTGGGGAAATTCGAAGGGTTGGGGGCTGGGGAAAATGGGTGGAAAATCCACTGGGGGAAAGGGTGCCGAGAGCTAGTGCTGGCAGAAGCGTAAATTTGCATTTAACGTTGTTTGCGGTGCCCACAAATGGAGTCTATCCTTGTCGCCACCACCCCCGTTCTCTCTCCCTCTCCTTGGAGCGAGTGTGCGTGTGTGTGCGGCAAGGACTCAACAGTTAGACGGCCACAAAATACTCGGAAGGACCGAAACAACCGCAAAACGATGCACAAGTACAAGAGGAGCCACGACCCAACCAATACTCGAACCATCTTAGACACTGCAAAGTAAATAAGAATAAAAAACCCCAGAAATAAATGCAAAAAAGGGTTAAAAACACACAAGGAATTAATATAATATTAAAAATATTAGTTTCAAATTTAAAGGGGGAAAAACAGTGCATATTTTGCTTAAAATATTGATTACATAGGGTGGAAAAGGTTTGGATATTAACTAAAGTCGGTTTGGATATTAACTAAAGTCGGCTTAGATAATAAATAAATAAATAAATAAATTATAAACTTATTTCTTCTTCTTCAAGTATAAGAGGAGCCACGACCCAACCAATACTCGAACCATCTTAGACACTGCAAAGTAAATAAAACATCAAAATAAATATTAAAATGGCTTAAAAAATACTCAAGGATCTAATATAATAATAGTAATATTATTTAATAATTTAAACGGAGAAAAGCAGTGCATATTTTGCTTCAAATATTGATTACATAGGGTGGAAAAGGTTGGGAAATAAGCTAAAATCGATTTAAATAATAATTAAATAAGAAACCAACTTATTAAGCTTACTTACATAGCTTATTTAATTATTTTAGGATACCTAGGCTTACTTTTTATGTTTAATTTATTTAGTATATCTTTTTTTCAGTGTCAAGTGTCAGTCAAAATAACGGCACTATTTGCCAGCTTTAGAATTTTTGGTTTTTTGTGTTTGTTTTGTTTTTGTTTTTTTTTTTTGGGCCCGACAGCAACGACGCCCGAAAAACTAACAACACACATGCACGCACACATAAACAAATAAACAAACACACACACCCACACATTGAAACACTCACAGATACACACACACACACACACACAAAGTTCGGTCGTCGAATGCGTTGCATATTTTCAGGCACTTAAGCTATTTTCCTGCGAGAGAAACACTCTCGCACACATATGCAGATTACCCTGACAGAGGCAACCACACCCACTTTTCCAGCCTCCCAAGGCAGCTCCCTCAAAGCCCCCTAAAAAACCCCCTCAAAAGGCCCCCTTAAACCCCCAAANAGGCCCCCTTAAACCCCCAAACCCCCTCAGAAACCCCCTCAAAAAACCCCCGTCGACAAGGACTTGCTTTTTTGGTGTGTGGCAAAGGCAACTACGACTACACACAAGTACACACTCCGTATTGATTTTAATTGAAAAATTGTTAATTTTCCATGCCAGTAGCAGTCTGCAGTCAGCCACGCCCCCACTTTTCCGCCCCCTGCCTTACCCCTTTACCCCCTTTACCCCCTCGGCATTGGCCCAACTTTTCGAGAGACGAGAGAACTTGAGGTGAACTTTTTGTGCTGCCAATTTTCGCATACACTCGTACGTGTGAGTGTGTTTGTGTGAGTGTTTGCCCGGGTATTGGTGAGTGTGTGTGTGTGAGTGTGTTTTGTGCCCGGGTAATTACACCTTTCTGTGTGTGAATAAATTTGCAACCCCTCACGAGCTTCAGGACGAAATTTATTCATTCGCATTTTCGAGTTGACTTCGAAAGGGGTCCTTGAGTCGGATTTGGGGTACATACAAATAGGTTTATAGGGATTTCCATAAAGAAACTAAAAATAGGAGCTATATAAACTGAGCTGCTATGGGAAATTGGCAAGAAATCCATGACTAAGCCCAGCTAAGGCTCTAACTAAGTTTTTTTCTGCCGTAAATGCAATTCCCTTCTTTTTTAGACAAGCATTCATGGCCAGTCGATGTTGCAGCATTGAGAGAAATTATTTGTTTATATTAAATATATATTCTTACATTTTTAATATTAAAAAGATATATTTATAAACAAATATAAATATATTTATAAGAGTTTGCAAATCTTATATACTTCCTTTACCTTAATAAGTCTTAAGGCAATATTTTTCACACTCTAAGAGAGAGAAGTTCTTTGAATAAACCTCATAAAATCTTTCTTTTTTAAAGCCAAGTTAGTCCACCATTTTTCTCTCAGTGACTGCCACTCGGCTCGGTGTGGGCCGTCTTGGAAGTTCTACGAAACTAATTTACTCGAGTGTCGACGCGTCCAAGTGAACAATGTCTCGATGGAAATAGCAGGCTTGCCGTGGCTCGATCGGATCGGATCGAGAATGTGGCCGCGTCATTGGAGCAGCTTGGGAGTTGGAGTAGCTGCAGTCCGATTGGCAGTTGGCTCTGGGGCCTGGGAACCCGAGAAACCCGAAGAAACAGGGCCTAAAAAAGGCGGCCAGCACGGCAGACTTGTGGCAGACAGGTCGACTGGCCGATGCTGCCACTTGACGCAATGCCGTCTGCATCGCCGGCGATCGTGTATGCCAGAGTCAGTGATGAATATAAAAAGCTAAAAAATAGCCAAGAAAAATAGCTACAATTTTTCTTATTTATTTTTGGGTAAATATTTCAACTAGAAATTTATAAATAAGAGAGAAAAGAGGATAGCTTTTATACTTTTTAAGCAGCTTAGAAAGAAACCTAAGACAAGCCTTAAAATACCTAAAACTGACTCAAGTGAGCATTTCTTCTATATTTATTTATATTAAAATATTTATTTAATTAAAAACTTAAGTAAAAAATTTATAAATAAATATATAAATAAATAAAAAGCAACCCACCTTTATATTTATATTTCTAAAGTCAGAAAAATATTAAGAGACTTGGCTTGCCACCACTGGCCACCTACCTTAGCCTTCCCCACTCCCCACTCTCCATATCCCATTCTCCATTCTTCATTCTTCATTCTTCGCAGTCTACAGACTTGCAGTCTTTGCGAGGGATTCTCGCCTCTTATTTTTCTCAGGCCCGCGCTCTGCGGCGATGATGATCGTGAAACTTCTTCATTTTGTTGACTCTGCGAGTCCCGAGTACCAATTCGTTTAAAATGGTATCAGTTCTAAGAAAAATATTATTTTTTCATAATTTCTGGAGTGCCTTAATCTGTTGCCGAAGACTTTCGACTTTCGGGTTCGATGTGCATAATCACGACTGGATTTCTTGAGTGAAAACAGACCTTAACCCCTTTTGCCTGCCCGTCGGGGTGTTGACGTGCCCCTCCACCGCCGTTGCCGTTGCCGCACAAAATGAAACGTCAATTTCAAGAGTTTTTCCTGGTAATAATTAGTAGCTGAGGTGGGCATTTAATTACTCGTCGTCTTCCATTTTTCCTGGGCCCCCACCATGAGAGGGAACCAGTCTGGTTCTGGTTCTGCGTATTCGTGTACAAAAATAAGAATACGCGCCCAGCAGCCGAATAATAATGCATATAATTGCATTTTAAGTAGTTGCTGCCTGGAGTATTGTGTTACCTTCGAGCTCATGTCAACCCTGACATTCTCAGCTCTCTTGTTTCTTATTTTTTTATATTTTTTTGTGGGGCTTATGAGTGGATTTTAATTTTCCACACTTGAGGTTTTCTAGGAAAATGCAACGGAAACGCCAACAGCAAGTGGGTGGCGAGAGCTACCAATCGCTTTGGGGGGAGAGTGACCCCAAGAGATTAGGGAGTTAAGGGAATACCAAGAATAAGTGAAAAAAATTTATATTTATTATTATAAAAAAATTACTATGGCTATAACTATAGAAAAACTTAAATTAAGTTCATTATGTGTATGTTCTTTTTAGAATTTTAGGTTTTATATTAAGATTTTATTTCAGAATGCATAAAATCTTAAAGAGAGATTTTAGTATTAAGTATTAAATATTAAATTTGACAAAATGTTACTTTCTGAAGGATTTGTAATTATATTTAATAATCTTTATTAATACCTCTTTAGTTAAATTATTCTTTCCTTTAAAAATATTAAATTAGGCCAATGGGATTACATTACATTCTTTAAATTCTAATTTTATTTATTTGTATATTTTTTTTCATTCATAAAAAATCATTTTATAAACACATAAGCTTTAAATTTAATTTTATTGTACCTCCGTAACTATTCAAAACCCAGAACTGCGTAATTAAAAAAATATTTACAAGATCTCTCTGGCAGATCTGGCAGATAACAATCAATTACTACTAATTTCCACAACAAACAATTGAAAGACCCTGTGCGGCCAGTAATCCCCGTTGAATATAGAGTTTCCTGCTCCGATAAATACAAGTAAGGGAGAGTTCTACCCCCCTGCCCTTGGCCGTAAAGTCAATGGCAACAATGTGCCACTGTGGTTTGTCCGAGAGAGTCGTGAAAGTCTCATCGCGCCGGAAATCCCCTTGGGAGGAGGGAGGGTTTGGGAACAAACAACATTTCCGGGGGATGACAGCGGCAAGTGCGTAACAAGTTTCGGGGAAGGATTTGTTGCTGCTGCTGGAAGGAAGGATGGTCAGGATCTGCTGCGATGACACGTGTAAGTGCAGCCACATTGTCGCAATTACACTTAGTTTTTCGGGGGCGGTGTGGGTCGTCCTGTACTGTTATTAATTTGCCGCGTTTTGTTTGCTGTTTATTTCGAGTGGAACTCCCAGTGCCGCCCAGGACTCGGCCACCACCCATGGTGCGAAAACGTGACCTCGGCCGCGTTTCCCCGGGCCTTGCCCCCGCCTCGCATGATGGTAATGATTCATCCTGCACGCACTCGCCAGTTACCAGTTACCAGTTACCAGTTCACCAGTCACCATATTCCCATTACAAATACTTGTATCATCGAACTTATTAGCGCGCAATGAGCACCGAGCTCATCCGAGAATTCGGCATTATTTTTTTACCATGGCCACTTTTTTGTACGTGTCTTCAAGTGGGAAAGTAGCTTGTTAGCCACTCGACGCTCCCAAAAAAAATCAGAAAAAGATGAAACAGATGGGGGAGAACTGCCAATTATAATTTTTGTTGAATGGATGGTTCCTAAATAAATTTCTTGGGTACTTAGATATTGAAAATGTAGTTTGTGTATATAGAATATATTTTTATATTTATTAATCCTTGCTTAAATAAATTCTGTAGGCATTAAATACAAAAATATATTCATGGAGTATAAAAATAAATATGAAAATTATTACTCTTTCTGTTAAAAATATTAAATTAAGGCCATGGTATAAGATTACATTCTTTTAATTGTAATTATATATATTTAAATATTTTTCAGTCATTATATAATAATTTTAAAATGATAATAAAATTATTTTTTCATTATTGGATACATTTTCTAATATATAAAATAACAACTTTAAGTATTTTTATATATTTTCCCTTACTAACTTTTGTTTTCTTTTATATCTTCTTTATTTTACCATTATTTAAATATACATTTTTTCTTCCATGAGTAAAGCTTTATTTATTTTCCCAAATCAAGAAATGGTTCACAAATTAAAAGCTGCTCTCTTCCAAATACTTTTAAATCCAGTTAAAAGTCAGCTAACTCAATGTGAAAGTGGCTTGTGTTGATGTTCCCACCTAAACTCCATAACCAAACAGGAAATTCAAAGAATGACTAATTTTCCGATGTACAAACACTCCGTTTCTCACAATCTTTCTCTCTCTCTATTTTTCAATGAGTCCAATTGGAGTGCAGAGAGAAAAATACTTGTCTAAATATTATTTTCTAAAATATAAAATATTTACAGAGATTTTCTGTAGCTTCCATTTATGAATAATATTTCTTTCGGTGCATTTAACTCGCTCGTTCGTTGTGTGGGAGCTGGAAATTGGACCGACTGGGATTTGCCGGGGCTGGGTGTTGCCCAATCTGGACGATCGACGATAATGTTTATTGAGTAAATACAAATGCGAGTATAACACATTCCGTTTGGATTGTCATGCGATAATTACGCCTTTCAAAGCGCGATAATAGGCCTCATTCAATCGGGGCAGCAATCCAACAGATTGCCCTCTTCCTTGGCTTTGCTTTGGATCAGATCGGATCGGTTCGGATTGAAAGGTACTAACTGGGCTGATGACAGCCCCTTTCGAGCCTCGTTAATTGTGGAAAAGTGTTTCAATTATCCCACTACCGGGTTTATTTTTTATTTCAAATCAATTTGCTGCTTTCAATTAATTATTTTGGTAACTGAATTAAAAGAGGTGTTTCAGAGAGCTGAATCATTGCAATAAAGCCGGAAATTACTTTATTTATTGAATTTTATAATATTAAATATGCCAGAAACTTATAAATAAAGAATAGATTATATACTTAAAGCTGTAAACATTAATATACCCTATTTTGTGTTAGATTTAACACAAGTTAATAATGTGGAAGTTTAACAATAAATTAGATCAAATCTCATCAAATCAAATTCGCAGTGTCATTACCCCATAGAAAAAAAGCACAAAATAAATAAAAGCAGAGGCGTATATATCGCAATTACATACAACCACACTATAAATAGCTAAATAGCTATAGACGATGGCAGATCCATAAACGAACTGTGGCCAGATGAGGTCGCCCAGCCAGCCACTCGGCAGTGCATTCAACCTGAAAGGCGGCGAGGCACTCAGGTGTAACCGTGCGAGCGGAAAGTGAGTCACGAGGCCTGGTCACACTAATGGCGACCGTGAATTGGCACGATCAGTCTAATTCCGCAAACTATGGCCAAATTTCGGTTAATTTAGCACCAAAAGCCTTTCACTTTTTTGTAATCTTTTATTCTATTTTCGGAATACTTGTTGTTCTTTTTTTTATTCTCTGCCCGCGGACAATGGAGTTCGCTGGGAAATATAATTAAAAAGGTGTTATTATATTTTCACGCCTCGGCTGCGCGGAAAAGTCAACAGACACAGTCTGGGTCTCTCCGAGGGGTTAAACAAAAAACGTCAACGACTCCGAGTCGGAGTCGGAGTCGGAGTCCAAACCGAATTATTTGCAGAATCATCAAATTAAAGGTTTGATGTTGATTTCAACGAGCCCCGCCGCAGCACGAGGATGAAGACGACGTTGCATACGTATATGCCACATACTCCTCCTATATAATATATATATATATTTGTATATATATCCCAAAACTGAACAGTCATGCAGCCTGCAGCACCCCCGAAACCCGAAGCCCGGAGCCCTGCGATCGAGTGTCTGTATAATTTTCGTTCGTTCTCTCGAATTGGCTGTCATAAGTTTTGAGTAGAAAATTGGTGTGCAACAGGCTGCAAGAGCAACAAATCCGATTTCATCTGGCAAAGCAAACAATGATGTTGTTGCTGCTGCTGTTGAAAAAGGATTTCTTGATTGCGATAATGAGTTATACTTAATTTTCTCCCCCCTCGATGAGCCACTTGAGAGGCCGAAAAACCCAAGCGAACGAGTCAAGGGTGTACATGTAATGAAAGGAGTCTTGGGGGATCGGGAATAGAGTTTGGGAAATATTTTTCAAGGGTATTTAAATTAAATATATAATATTTAAATAATATTTTGCTTGTACTGAAAGAGTGTGCCTGCTTACCATCGGTTTTGGTCCTTAAACAATATTTTTAGACCTTCTTTTGGGCTTTTAAAACTTAGGGCAATAATTTCCATTAATTTAATATAATACTTATATATTTAGTTCTACATTTTCATCGAGGATTGAGCTAGGGAAATATTTCTTAAGGGTATTTAAATGCCTTTCTTTTATTTAAATTTTTTAAAAGATTTAAATAACTAAGCTTAATGTCAAATTAATAATATTTTGCCTTATACAGAAAGAGCGTGCCTTTCTACCTTCGGTTTTGGTCGTTAAGAAATACTTAAAGACCTTATTTTAATCTCTAAAAAATGATATTACTTAGGGCAATAATTTCCATTAATTTAATATAATACTTATATATTTAGTTCTACAGTTTCATCGAGGATTGAGTTAGGGAAATATTTCTCAAGGGTATTTAAATGCGTTTCTCTTATTAATATTTTTAAAAAGTAAAATAAATAGTAATCTGCCTTATAATCTCTTTTATATAGCGTTGTGTACCATCGGTTTTGGTTTTTAAAAAATTCTTTAAGGCCTTAGTTTAGTCTCTTAAAAAAAATTTATAATCTTAGGGCAATAATTTCCATTAATTTAATTTAACTCACATATGAATGTATTTATTTCTGCCGTTTCATCCGATTAAAGTCCTGGACAAACCCTAAAATCGAGGCGAAGGCCAACTAATTTCCTTCCTTCCGGCGGCCGTCCATTTGTTAAAAAAGCAAAGCGAAGTTTTGACACTTTCATTGTTTGTCCCAAAAACAAAAAAGAAAAGGGGGCCAAAAGGGGTAAATGGGTAAACTGAAAAAGGGTTGTTGGCTTACCTGGCTGGGAAAATTAGGCGCGGGCCTCAAGCAATTAGGGCATAATGGCAAATAGTTTTCCCGGACTCTGACTCGCTCCTTGATTGATGGTCACTCCTCCGGAGTGCGGACTGTCTGCCAGTGATTGATGTTGGCCGTAGCCGGAGCAGGACCTTTGTCCTTGTTTCATCTAAAATTTCCAATTTGCGACCCACTAATCCACACTTTCATCTCTCGAATTTTGCAATTTTCCAACAAAAACCGAAAACGGGAGTTCCCGACACACACAATTGACATTATAAATCGCGTTTCACGCTAATTTGCAACAACAAGTGCCTCAGAGGCAGGCAGAGCTCTGCGGTTAAACAATTTTACAATTTAAGCTTCCTCTTTCTATTTTTTTTCTTTGCTCCCAAAGGGACTTTGTTGCAAACAACAAAGATTTCGAGAAAATTAATTTTATAGATTAGAAACATTCATTGTTGAGTGGTTGGATTTTTCGGGGGGTTGAGACTGTAGCCGCTCATCCCTGCCGAACTTCCCACCTGAGTGGTAATTGAGGAATTGTCAGCGAATTATGTACCCCACAGCCCGGTGGGGGCTGCCCAGCATGATCCAGACAATTTATACCGACTTAACCCGCAGAAGTTGTGCACTTTATCAACCGAACTGAACTGTTGCAATTCGGGGGCGTGGCGCCACGCGGCGCCTTCTTCTGCGGCTGACACTTCAATTGGTTTGTCGCCTCGCCAAGCCCAAACAGGCAGGCAGGCAGCAATGCAAAATAAATATAAATACAACAAAAAAATATAGTAGGAAATCGAGGCATAACCGAACAGGGGGATTCCTTTAAATAGCAGGCAAAATAAATTTAAGAAAATTAGAAAATTAGCAAGGTAATGATATTTTTTTAACATCTTGTATGACTTATAGGCAGCTTTTCACAAATTTTGGAATCCCTTTATTTTTTAATAAGAATTTATGTATTTTTATATTTATTTATCTTTTATTAATATTTATTATTATTACTTATTTCTATTTATTATATCTGTTAATTGTCATTAAAAAAATGGATTAGCTTTGACTGATGGAATTCTAAACATAAGAAACTTAACAATGTACTGACTTTTCATATAAATACCTTACAAAATATCTCAAAATACTAGATATCCATTTAAAATAATAACTATTATTGTATCTACTATTTCTGGAAGGTTCTATAATATTTTTTTTATTTTTTTTATATGCTATAACATTTTTTAAAGAATATTTCCAATAAAAGAGACCTCCTTCTTCGCAAAAAAAAAAGAAGATAAACTCCGAGTTGAAGACAAAACTATTAAGGATGGCAAAGGCACCCATTGCCTTTGGTGGTTACTGGTAACCGGTGAGAGCGTGAGGCTGTGAGTGTGTACAGCGGAGTGTCAGACGGTGTCAGGTAGGCGTGACATGGCGCCTGCCTCGATTCAACTTCGGGTCTCTTCGCCTCGCCTCGCCTCGGGTTGCTTCGCTTCGATTTGGGTATGGGTTTGGCACACGCAAATCAGACAATTTGTATCCAGCGGCGAATATAATTGAAAAATGATTGGTTTACCATTAATGAAAATGATGATGACAACGTACCACGTACCACGGACCAACTGCTGTCATCGCCAGGCCCAGGCCCAGGCTCAGGCCCAGGCACCTGCAGTTGCGTCTTCAATTGTTGGGTCAATCGGCCATCGAACGCAGCTCACCATTTATCGGTGACGATAATGACAATCACGAGAGCACAATCACAGCGACAATCATAACGATGATTGAGCATCGGGCCATTGTCACTTGTTGACTGCCAACAAATTGTACAGATTTAATCCGATGTGAATAGAGGCTCGCACAAAGACGGAGAGCCCCATTCGAAATTGTTTCGTATTATAAGCCAGTCCACTTGGGGTTTTATTTTTAAAGTAAAGTAAAAAGTATTTATGGGAATGAGAAAATATAGGGGTAATTTGAAGAGAGTTTGGAAGCGGAGATAAGGGTTTCGTAGAGATTTGGTTTAAAACTATAATTAGCTAGTTAGTGACTTAAAAAACTGGATTAAAATACTCCCTTTTTGTTAAAATTAAGAAATCGGCCAAATATCGATAAATTGCTGTTTCCACAGCAAAGCTATTTCTCGATAGCATTTTCTTGATATTTTATGGATTATTTAATTTGAAAATAAAGGAGAGAACATTGTTTATAATGACAATTAGCTAGTTAGTAACTAAAATAAGTAGAAGAAAGTTCTCTTTTAGAATTTAAATTTTAAAATCGATAATATATCGACAAATGGCTGATACCATTACTGTGAAAACACATACTTTTATCGCATTGTTCTTTCCTTATAATGACAATTAGCTAGTTAGTAACTAAATAAGCGGAATAAAGTTATCCCTTCTTGTTAATATTTTAAAAATCGATAATATATCCACAAATTACAGATTTGAGTCGATATGATATCGATAACATACTTTTACCGCAGATTTCTTTCTTTATAATGTCAATTAGCTAGCTTAAATAAGCGGATTAAAGTTATCCTTTTTTTTAAATTTAAAAATCGATAATATATCGACAAATTGCTGATGCCTTTACTGTTAAAATACATACTTTTATCGCAGTATTCTTTCCTCATAATGACAATTAGCTAGTTAGTAAATAAATAAGCGGAAAAAAGTTATCATTTTTTTAATTTAAAAATCGATAATATATCGACAAAATGCTGATGCCTTTGCTGTGGCAATATCGATAAAATACGTTTTTTGGCAGTGTTCTTTTCTTTACCCAAATACATTCCTGATTTGTGAACCCTTGGCTTCATTGTTTTGGTATTTTCGGAGCCTTTTTCGCAGTCAAACAAATCGCTTGCAGGGCTCCAACCGCCACTGGCCACTCCCTGCTCCACAGCCGGAAAAGCCATGGGGCATAAACTAACCCACTCGTAATCTGTGTCAGGGAGCCCAGCATTCGAGCACGTCCGGCGAGGAATTCCTATTTTGCGTAGCTGAGAGCGCCGGGAACTCGAGGAACGCGGGCCTTATTAACATTAAATCGCTGGCAACTGGGAACTGCGAGTTGGGAACTGCGAACTACGAACTGGGAACTGGGAGCCGCCTGTCGCCGCAAATTGGAAATTCCATCGTTAATTCTAATAAGATTATTAGTTCCCCGGCCACAGAGGCGATGATCGAATCATTTTTCGGGCCGTCGCCGCTGCCGTTGGTAGGGGATTTGTATTCCGACACCTCGCCGCCAAGTCGACGGCCGCAGGACTTTGGTTTGGTCCTGCTAATGGTCCTGCGGTCGTGTGACCATCATTTCCTGTAGATCTCCCTGGAAACCCACAGCTCTCGGGGTAAATCCAATAAGCACAAGTGTGCTGGCTGGGTCCCCAGAGATCCAGAGAGTCCGAGTTCCCGAGCCATTGAGTGCGAAATGAATGAAATTAGCGCGCGTTAATCATAAACAAACGAGCGGAGGTTTTTCCACCCCCTTTTGAGGGAGGGCCAACCCCTTTGTGGGAATGGAAAGGGGAAAATGGGAAAGGAAAAACGAAAACAAACAAATTGCAACAGTTCTCACAGACCGGAGGATGCGACTGCGTGGCGACAACCTGCTGCGATGACACGCGCGCTCCACGGCCACTTGCCACTTGCCAATTTGCCGCTGATGACGATCATAACGGTAACTACTCAGCCGGGAAACCACCCGAAACGCCGTTCACTTGCGGCCGCACGTTTTGGTAACCAAAGTTTCGGAATAAGATTGTATTTGGGAGTGATTTATGAGAGATACAGGGGTATTTTTTAAAAGAAATAAATGTATACCAAAATTCAGATCATTTGGAGACTAGATATATATCCTTCCTGTATTAAATTTGTATACAGCTTCGATTTCCCATTGCAATCAATACCAATTACCTCCCTTTTAAGGGGGCTTCCCCCCCATTCAATGGTAATTACTTCGAATTTATGGCCACATCCACCCGGGTTACTTAATGCACCCACTAAATGTTTCGTAATTATTCGAGTCGAGTCGAAATCCCATACAAACCGCCCCCTTTGGAAGGCATTATGATCTTCGAACGTAATTAGAAAATCGCCTCATTAATCATCAGGCATTTAAAACATCGTTTGGGCGTAATTAATAGTTCAACGGCAACGGCAACGGCAATGGATGGCAATTGCAGTGCTGCAGACTCAATGTCAAGTAAAGGTCATTAATATGACTCGTCAAGCCTTTAGTTCCGTTTGCGTAAATTAATACTCTCGACTAACGAATGCTCGAAAAAAACAAAAAAAAACGCAGCAGAAAAAATCATTTCGCATTTACATTTTTTAATCCGGAAAAAGCTGAAAAGCCCGACTCCCCCTCTCTTTGGGGTTTTGAATGGAACAAAAAGGAAAAGTTGGCGACCGTTAAACTCATATGAAAGTTGGAAATTGAAGTTCCACGGAAAAATTGGAAAGATGGCGGCGGGCAAAGGCAAAGACAAAGAGGGCTGAAAGGGCTAAAAAAGGGTGGAAAATTTGAGGAAAATACAGAAGCTGCCTTGGATACTCTTTTGGTGCTTACAAAAATATATTTATAGTTTTTATAGCTTTCTTTATGTTTGTTTAAAATCTTTCTTTTACTCAAATTTACTTTATTAAATTTATAAATCATCCTGTCAGTCTCTAACTCTTTTCAATACCCTTTCCCTGAGCTGAATTCCGCGAATGTCAATTGAGTATTGCATATAAAGTGCGGGCACTGTCGTTATGAAATTTCCACACGCCTCGCCTGGCTGACTGACTGACTTTGCTCCACTCAACAGTGCTCACAGTGCCCATCCCTGCCTTGCCCTGCCACCCACTCAGTCGTTCGAGTTGATGAAGTAAACCAATAAAGGCCGCATGCCGCCGGATGCCGGAAAGCCGGGCAAATCCCTCACAATCCCTCCAAGACCTCCCACCTACCTCCCCGAAATGCAATGCAATCGAATGCAGGAGCACAGGTGCACATGTCACCTGAAAAGGAGGCCGCCACATATGCAATTTACGCAATTTTGCAGCCCCAGTGAGCAGATATCGGCAATACCCGAGCCCGAACCCCCAAAGGCAAAAGCAAGCACCCCAAATCCTTGCCGGCCGGCCAAGCCAAATCCTTGCCCATTGAGAACCTTTGATTGGTTACCAATATTTTAATTATGAGGCCATCGTCTGGCCATTGTCCAAGCTCACTCGACTGGCCAAATGTCGGGAAATTGGTTTGACAATCCCCGGCGTGGGCGAGTGAGTTATTATTAGATGGAAATCCCAGATGCTGATGCTCTGCCAAGGGTTCTCAGCGAATGTCAGCGAGGGATGTTGAAGGATAATGGAAAATGAGACTAAAAATAGAAATAGAAAAGTTTTTAGCCTGCATTCCTTGATTCCTTGATCTAGATTAAATCCTAAATTAATTTTAAATATCTTCGTGTTAGTAGGAACATATATTTCTCATTAATTCCTTTAACAATTCCTTCCAAGATCTAATGCAAAATATATATTAAATATCTTCTTTTTAGCAGGAACCTTTATTCATGATAAATTTCTCCAACTTAGAACTTAGAGCTCTGCGCCTGCATTCCTAGATTTATTGCAAAATAAATATTGAATATCTTCGTGTTGGCAGGAACATTTATTCCTCATAAATTTCTTTAACTAGAATTTCGTAGCTCTAAGCCTGCATTCCTAGATTAAATCCTAAATAAATATTAAATATCTTCCTGTTAGCAGGAACCTCTATTCCTCATTAAATCTATTCCTAAGAAATTCTCAGCTCCAAACTTGCATTCCCAGATTAAATCCCAAATAAATATTTAATATCCCGCCCTTAGCTGGAACATCTATTTCCGATTCATACCCATTAGGGAAAGTACGTATTTAATTTCCAGATAATATTATTATAGATAATAGAGAGAGCAAGTTTGGCAGGAACTTCGTAACATCGTCTTGGGCAGATTTTGACCTCATCATCGGTCAATTTCGTTTGGCCAACAAGTTGATAGTTCGATAAATCAAATGCGTTTCCACCAACCGGACAAGTGGGCGTGGCAGAGCCACTCCCTTCGAGCATCTTCGGTTTCGGCCCATAAATATCCTTCGTCCATTCGGAGCACTCACCCGTTCCCGCCTCCTCCTCCTCCCTGGCTGCCCGCGCATTCTGCATCCAGGATAATAATAAATTTTCAATCAGCAAATTGATGTCGTGATTCGCAGCGTATTGGAATCGAAGTTGAAACGGGGAAATGGGAAATCGGGAAATGGGAAATGGCAAGTCGGGAAATGGGAATGGTCAAGTAATCATTTAGCGGCAGATTGTCCGAGCTGTTATCTATATTAAAGTAGTTGGCATTATCCACTCCAACCCTCCCGAAGAAGGGATGTTTTACGAGGAAAGTTGCGATTAAGTTAACCTCACACTTGGGCGGAAAATTAAATTACATTTAACGAGGGGGTTTTAAAAGAAAAAAAAGATTTATTCTTACTTAAAAGGCATCTATTTATTACAGATATATTTTGGTTTAAAAAAATTAAATAAATCTTTATTATAATTTAATTCCATTAAATTCTATTTATTAAAGGAGAACCTTTTCCCTTCAAGAATAGCCAAAATTTATAAGCGGCACCTAAGGCTTTCTTTTAATTCTTAATATATTTTCTAGTCCTTCAAGAGCATTCCACATCTGTCATATTTTTGTCTAAATAAGCCCCGTCATTGACAACCGACAAGCATTTGTAAGTAGGAGCCATTGCAAATGGGGGAAATGGGGGAAAAGTGGATTTTCCGATCCACGTCGGAACTCGGTTAGGAGCGAATTTCCGTTTTGGCAATTTATGCCATTTCCCACCTTGATTTCCGCACTCAAAGTGGACGGACGCCCTACCGAATTTCCCAGGCCCGGGCCCAAGCGAAAGCCCCGCTTTTCCGGCTCCCAATTTGCTGTGTGTTCTGGTATCATAATGACGATTCAATCTGGATGATGGGATGTTGATGTTGCTTCTGCTTCTGCTGCTGCTTCTGCTGGGGGTCTCCAAATTGCAAAATGATATAATTCAATGAGAGTTGATTAAATTATCAGAGCCACAGCCCAGCCCAGGAGCCCCTCTTTTTGGCCCTCAGCTGCCGCCGCCTCTTTCGCCGGCTGAACGGATGTTGCTGTTGATGTTGCTGTCGGTACACATGGCGAAAATAGGGGTTCTTTTTTATAAAATAATATAGTTAGAGTATGTATAAGAACTAAAAATAACGTAGGGCTGGGCTGCATTTGTAAAATATCGAGAAAATCGATATATTATCGATAAAATCGATATATTATCGATTTAATTTAGGGATCCATCTTGATATACAATAATTAAAGACTGGCGGCACTATGATTACGAATTATTTCTTAAGATATTAATATTTAAATATTAAAGAAAACACAGGGAAAGTGCTGAATTTTTTAAATATCAAAAAAATCGATATAGTATCGATTTAATTTAGGAATCCATCTTGATATACAAAGATTAAAGACTGGCGGCATTAGGACTACTTAAAATTTCTTAAGATATTAATATATAAATATTTCTAATGAAACTCAAAAAATAATATCGAGGCAGTATCGATAACGTACCGATATCTTAAGGCATGCCAACTCAGCTCAAAGCTCCTAAATTAATCAATCGACTTTCTCTAGCTTACTTTCAACTCTTACAATAATTTTAAAGTGAATTAAAAAGGTAATAAAAATAGTTAATTAATTATTAAAAATGTAATGTTCATTGCTTACACCTAACACACATTTTCTCCCAGTGCAGTTGCAATGTTGCTGTTGCCTGTGTGCCTTGTTAATGAAATTTTCCGCTCCTTTGGCAGAGGCTCCCGGCATCTCTGTGTGTGTATTGTTTGCACACACTGTGTGTGTGCCGCTGCTGCTGCTGCTATTTATTATTGCAAAATGTGTGTGTTGCTGGTGTGTTGCTACCTTTTGTCTGTTGTTGCAGCTGATGATGGTGACGTTGACGTTGCATGATGAAATAACAAACCGGATTAATTTGATTTTGCAGCCGGGCTTGGGCTGCCGCTGCCAAGTCTGTGAGGTTGCTTTTTGCCAGCAGCATCTTCCGGCGTCCAAGGAGCCAAAAGCTCAAGGGCTGCCCTGCCGCCTGCAAGGATCCTGGCGGGATGTGCAAATTAATTTGACATCAGTTGGCAGCACTCGAGAGAGCGAGAACAGTGGCGGGTAATTTCAGACCAGGCTCGGCAGGATCTGGATTTATTTTCCACGCCTGAGCAATCGCTGAGTCACACCTAGCACAGTGCGCGTCAAAATTTAAGCTAGAAATATTAAATAATTATAAATATTAAATAATAAATAATAATAGATATAATATTTAATATTCTAGAAAATTATTTAAGTATTAATTCTAATTTTCTTATTAGACTTTGGGTATTTTTTATAATATTTTATGGCCGACACGCACTGTACCCAGACTGGCGGCACTTTGCCAAAAACCAAAAATTGCCGGCAAGTTGTAAATTTCCTGGGCTGCAACGACAAATCGCGCTGAGTGGCTCTCCGTTCCCCTCTTAATTTTTTTTTTGCCAAAAAATAAACCTCCCGCGGCAGCCAGGATTCGGGTCTGCCAATTTCTCATGCGAGCAGATTTCCAGATTTATGACTTGGCCGATTCCAAGGCTCCTGGTGGGCATCCAAGACTGGTGACAGGACCCAAAGCCAGCTCACTTTGTCTTCGTTTTCCTTAAATATATATATATGTATATTTTTGGGGATTTTTCCCCTTGCCCACTTAACCCGCGCACGATTTGTTGCGATTTAAGGCCCTTCTCTGGGCACGAAGAGAGTTTGGAATTTAGGAAAAATGTCGCCACAATGGCAGCCCCTTTTAACCCCCGGCTTAACCCTCTGATTTTCGACTTTAGCCGCTTTGCATATTTAGGTTTTTTATTATAGAATTCGCATTCTGTCGCTTCTCTAGCCAAGCAGCAGCCACTTCAGTGGGATTTTCCCCTAGCTCGGGCAATCTTTGCTGTTCGTCCTGGCCAAAGGACGAAGAAGACGACGACGACGACGAGGACATCGAAGGGTGACTGGCGCACATGACTAATAGCAGAACTAAACGATTTGATGGACCAGAAAAATGATGACTTCTTTCCCAGTGTCAGAGGGTTGGAGATCCTGATTCAAGGGGGTGGCTGGCTGGCTGGCCAAATCCTTTTGGCCGTGTGCTTGTGGCAAATCCTTTTATTGTGACAGTTGTTGTTGTCCTCTGCTGCCGGCTGCCTTTTGTGATCAACATTTAATGTTTTCATATTATCATGCTCGTTGTTGCTGTTGCCGCCGTCAGAGAATCGGTTTAATGTCTCGGAAGATAATCTAATTTGGTCACTTATATGCGAATATGTATATCATTTGCCATTATGTGTGGAGGAGTATCCACCTCCGCCTCCGCCTCCTCCTTCGCCTGTATTTCTGTAAGCAAAGTGTGTGTGTGCCCTGGACTGTGCCACGTTGAGTCCGAGGGGTATCCAGGGGCTTAACTTGAGAGGGGATGTATTAATAATTTAAAGATTAACTTTTATATATTTGCACACATTTAAGGTTTTGTTATTAAATATTTGAAAATAAATGGGAAGAACATGTTTTCATATTATTTATTTTAGTTATTATTTATCAGAGTTATCACCTTCACCACTTCGATTAATTTATAATCGATAGGAATTACTGTGACAACTCTATTCATCATTTCGATTAATTTGTAATCTATAGGAAATACTGTGACAACCCTATCACCTTCAATTGTTTTATAACCGATAGTTATTACTGTGACAACCTTATCTACCACTTCTATTAATTTCTAAACGATAGGTATCACTATCTATAACCTATTTATATAGGTGTTAATGTGACAGCCCTATCTATAACTTCGTTTAATTTCCAATCGATACATATTACTGTGACAACCCTATTTATCACTTCGATTAATTTCTAATCAATTACTATCTACCACTTCGATTAATTTATAATCGATAGGTACTGCTGTGACAACCCTATTTATATAATCTCTGTTTAATTTTACGATTTGTATTAGCCATTAGCATTTTATGTGCCAAGTTAAGCTGTGAAAATATTTTTCTAAATAAAGTATTTAGCTTTAAGACCCGGTTAGGTGTCCCCTCGTAAGCCCCTCACCAAGGACACCTCTGTGCTGTAAGCTCCACTCTGAATTTGAGTGTGTGCCAGTCTCTGCTCAAAGGTTTATGGGGTCCAAGTATTAGCATTTAAAAAACATTCCATTTACATTTTTTCAATTTGAATGGGTTTTTTATTTAATAATTTGCAATTTGCATGCCATTTTCCAGAGATTAGGGCATCAGAGTTGATAGCCATTGGCCATCGAAGAGGTCAGCTGCCATATGGCCAAGAGAACTTAAAGCGATAATATTTGAGTGAAACAAAATGGGGCTAAAAATATATATTTTTATTTTAGAAAATTAATAATAATAATATATAATATATATTTTTCTCTTGCAGGTCTGGTTCCAGAACCGGCGTGCCAAGTGGCGCAAAACGGAGAAAGTCTGGGGCGGCAGCACCATAATGGCCGAGTACGGGCTCTACGGGGCCATGGTGCGGCACTCGCTGCCCCTGCCGGACACGATCCTCAAGTCGGCCAAGGACAACGACGCGGTGGCACCCTGGCTACTAGGTATGGAGCAGAAATGTAAATGCAACAATCATATCAACTCTATCGAACTATGACCCCTCTCCAAGCACAACCTGACTAGAAAATATCGATGATTATGGGGGTGGCAATCCTTATTGGGAACTTAGAGTTGCACTGGAGGGAAGGGTCACACTATTGTCAAACTTTACATCTCTAGTGACGTGGCGAAAATTGCTTTGTTGGTGTAGAAGTCGACAAATCGAGTTGGAAAAATTTTCTTTGCTCTATTTAAAATCAAGAAAAGGAATTTAAAGCTTTCAGCAACCAAACCCAACGTTCAATTGCTCGATTCGGCAAAACCTAGACATTCTTAACCAGTGGGTAAGACGCCTCACCTTTTGCAATTTCTTTGCTTAAAATTTAGTTAAAAATTTAGAACTCACGCAAGCCATCGCTCTCAAGGACCCAGTTAATACAATTATTATGGCTGTAAATATTCGCTCAAAGGACTTTTCTTCCTATTTAGTTGAATGGGTGAACGATCGCCTTCAGGCGAAATTTACAAAAGTCGAGGACCTACGCACGGGCGCCGCATACTGCCAGTTCATGGATCTCCTCTACCCGGGATCCGTGCCCCTAAAGAGTGTGAAGTTCTACACAAATCTAAAAACGGACTTTAAGCATAACTATAAAATTTTAAAAACAAGCTTTGAGCTATTGTCTGTGGATGAGATAATTCCCATTGAAGATCTCGTCGCAGGAAGTTTTCGAGCAAATGTAGAGTTCTTGTTTTGGTTCAAGAGGTTTTTCAATGCTAATAAAAGCTGGAGGACGTGGAAATATGATGCCCGAGCGGCCCGCGGGCGTGTCCCAATGGGGTATGGCCCTTGCCCAGGACCTCATGGATCGGAGATATAATAGAAGAAGCTTTGAACACAAGTTGCTGCTGATACAAATCACACACGAAATATGCACACATAATGCAAAGAACACAGAAATTAATAACAAACTTTGATTAAATGTTAAAATAACACTGAAACTACACAGAAACAACACATTAACCACTTTTAAACACAGAAATTATTAAAAAACATTGATTTAATGTTAAAACTACACAAAAACAAGACTAAAACTACACAGAAACCAAACATTAACCACACTTAAACAAAGAAAGTAATAACAATTCTTGATTTATTGTAAAAACTACTTAAAAAGAAGACTTAAACTACACAGAAACATTATATTAACCACTCTAAAACACAGATATTATTAACAAACTTTGATTTATTGTAAAAACTACACAAAAACAAGACTAAAACTACACAAAAACAACACTTTAACCAATCTAAAACACAGTAATTAATAACAAAAATTAATAACACAAGTAAAAACAAGACTCAACATTGCATTGTCAAAATACAATTACACATTATCATATCCTGGGTTTACAATCTCATAATAAAACAGGATATTGATATTTTTATAGTTTCAAGTTTATTATTATTTCATTCAAATAAGGTTGCGTTATTCTTTCCATATCGAATCGCATATATTTAACCTGCAAACATGAGATGTGACTTCCCTTCTGCAGCGATTCAATTTCGGTTTTCTGTGCGAAATATCTGTGAACTTCGAAGGAGCGAAGGAGCGTATAATTAAATTTCGAGCCACACAAAGGACAGCGGTTCGGGGATTATAAAACGATAGCCTGGCCGCCAAGGGGGAGGATGGGATGGGTTACCAAATTGTGAGCATATTTGGCGGGCATGTCCAACGACGCTTTTCCGGCTGCCGCAGCCGCCGAAGCCGTCATATGTTGCGCACATTTCCCGGGAATGACTTTGCGGATTAACGGAACAAGTGCCGCCAGTTCCTAGGGTGGCTTCCTTTATTTGTTAATAATCGCTTAATAAATGCAAAATGCACACGCGACAAGGACCAGGACCAGGAGCAGGACCAGGACGAGGACTGTGAGTGGGGTGGCAAAGTGAAGTGAAGCGAGGACGGGGTGAGGTCCCAATGAATTCCCGGTTTTATTTGGCATTTATCGCTTATCTATTCCCATTGTGCGGTGGCCTTGAAGGGGTGGCGTTGGAATTCCTCGGCGGACTTCGCCTCGGAATTGAATTCCCAAGTAGCCGTGGCCGAAAGTGGCTTAGCGGGGACCCATAGTTAATCTGGCAGTTTTTAATTAAGTCGATATGTCAAATTAGTTGGCAATTGATGGGGCGCGGCAGATGATTAACACCAGCAAGGAATCTAACTAGAAATCTTTATTGGAAACATCCCTGGAAGGCTCTTATTAATTTTCGGGATTATAGAGAGTTTATTTTCTATCTGAACCTCCCTTTAAATGCAGAAAACTTCAAGTAACTAACTTTCCTGCATTTCTACATCTTTCTCCCCCTTCCCCCAGGCATGCACCGCAAGTCCATCGAGGCACAGTCGGCCCTCAAGGACGACTCGGGCGTGAGCGACCACGAGGACTCGGCGGGCTCCAAGTCCGCCCATTCCGAGGATCTGTCGCGATCTTTGTCGCACTCGCACGGGCTTTCACACTCGCGGGCCCTGAGCTCCTCCACCGAATCCCTGAACGTGGTGAGTCCGGCGCCCAGCAGCTGCACCACCTCCGCTTCCGCCTCGGCCTCGGCCTCGGCTTCGGCCTCGGCTTCGGCCTCGGCCTCGGCTTCGGCCTCGACCTCGGCCCCGCCCACGGCAACGACAACGCCCACGGGTGTTACCACCAATTCGGGCAGCTCGGGGAGTCCCCACATTGAGCTCAGCTCCCCCTCGCCGCAGCAGCAGCAGCCATTGCAACAGCAGCAGCAGCAGCTGTACGGTACAGGAGGCGCTGCCCCGCCCAGCTATCATCCGCTGCTGGACGCGGCCAATGCAGCGGGAGCAGGAGCCGCCGCCTCCAGCAAGGACTTTCACCTGATCATGAACACCGCGGTGGCAGCGGCCGCGGCGGCAGCCCAGCAGCAGCACCAGCAGGCGCAGCAGGTGACGGCGGGCACAACGGGGCTGCATGCCCATCACCTGGCCGCCGCCCTCATGGAGCACGATCCGGATGCATTTAGGTGGGTTGCGGTGTAGGTTCCTCTTTGTTTCAATATTAATTTCTTTTTTTTTTTTGCAGGAACAACTCCATTGCCTGCCTGAGGGCCAAGGCGCAGGAGCACCAGGCTCGCCTGCTCAACAACGGAGGACTCTTCCTGCAGGTGCGCAGCTTTGCGGCCCACGCCCAGGCTCAAGCCCAGGTGCAGGCCCAGACGCAGTCCCAAGTGCCAAGTGATATGCTCAAGCTCCACGAGGAGCACAACAACAACAACAACAACCAGATAGCCCCGCATTCCGTACCCCTTGCCCATTCCATGCCCGTTCCAAGCCCGCATCTCAACATCAAAATGGAGCTCAGCGCCACAGCAGGCGGAGGAGGAGGAGCAGGAGCAGGAGGCGTCGTCATAAAGAAGTGCGAGGAAATCTGAGGGAAGTAAGTCCCCTTGCCATGAACCCAAACCGAAACCAAACCAAAAATACGAAAACCTTTTTTTTACTAGACCTAAGCCAGTGCATTGTCTGTAATCGAATATTTTAAATATACGCATAAGTTTATTTTAGCTGTGTAAAAACCGAAACGTAATATTTTTAATAAATATACTCACTTTAAAATATATTTACACATTTTTTCCCACCCCCCTTGACATATAAGTTGAACCTAATTAAGGCACTAAGCGAAAAAAAACGAAATAAATCGAAATTGATATGGGAAAAGTTGGGTTTTTTTAGTAGTTTGGGGGCTTAAACCATAACTTACAATTTTCAGAGTATATTTATTTAATTTTAAATTTAAATGCTAAAATTTTTAATAATTTTAAAACCTTAACGGGTTTTCCAACCATTCGCTGGTGGCGCCATCTGTTAGGATTTTTGATGTTTTGAGGAAGCAGTGTAACCGAACTGCTTTAGTGTGTTATAGGTGGCGCCACATACAATTTATGGCAAGGCAGTGCAATTTTTGTTCTATAATTGAAATAATTCGACTAAAAGAGGGCGCTTGAGCTATTTATAGCGGTATTTATAGCTATTTATAGATGCGCCAATGCTGCCAGACTTTCGAACTGGAAATTGCAGTTAAACTTAAAATTCTTAAGACATAAAAGGCAGTATGTTTTTTTAGTTATAAATAAAAAAAGGCATTTGTTTTTTTTTTTAGTTTTGCATTGTTTTAATAAAGTAATTAAGTTTCCTTGTTCAAAGTTGTACATTTAAATAAATTTCCTTTTAGTTTGAAATCCAATTACCACGAATCAAAAGTCCACATCAGTTCACTGCAAGAACCCGCAGACATCCCACAGACACTGGTCAGAGTTATGGCGACCCTGGTCCGCTGTTCTCGGCTCCTGCTGCGCTACCTTCACCCGGAGCCGTAGCCGGACCGGCATCTGCTCCCTCGGATCTACCGGCTGCCGCTGCTGCTGGGGGCGACGCCCGGTTTCACAAACGAAGTCAACAACTCTCTTACCTGCCACCTCACCGACAGCAAACGATTCCGGATCCAACTCGATCACCTCCTCGGCGCCCACATGCTCGTACGGCTGTCGGTTCATAGTCGGGTCCTCCTCCTCGGGCAGATACTCGATCAGGTTCTCCGCATCCATGTTCTCGCGATTCTCCTCATTGTCCATAAAGCAGGCGACACCGTCATCGGTGTTCAGGACATACAGATTGCTGTCTGCAATATCGATGGTCACCGAGTCCTCCGGATCGTAGGTTAGGTTGCCCTCGTCATCGCGGGTCAATATGACGAGCGGCCCATCGTCGAGGGTGATCTCCCGGATGTAAACATCCTCGTGTGGCACCTCGGGCTGTATGCCGGTGTACAGATCATAGCTGCCATCGGGATTGCGCACGAACATGGTCATCCCGCTGCCCATAACCTCCACCTCATGAATAGATGACTCCACCGGAGCACACTCCCAGGTATTCACCACCTCCATGGGGGATGGAGGTGGAACATCTAACTCCGGGATGGGTGGAGGCGTTATGGTGGCCGGAACGAACTGATGTTGCTCGACCTGATCTGAAGCGAGAGAGGGCTCATCGAATGAGCCTGCTATCGGGGTTCCAGGAAGCCTGACCTCCGACGGGCATAAGTTAGTCATTTCCCTGAAATTGAGTTGAATAAATAACATTGTTTAGTAAATTACTTAAGGATTTAATATGTTTTAACAGCAAAATAATTAATAAGTCTCTTAAATTACCAAAAACCAATAAATTTTACAAGGTTTTTATTGTTTTTGGGGTACCTTAAAATCACCATACAAACAAGCAAGGAGGCTGACTTAGAAGAGGCATAACTAAGCCAAAATTGCATATATTTCAATTTGGATAGCTTTTCTGTGCTAGTTTTTATTAGATTAATAAATCTGCATATGGAGTTAAGAAATTAAAAGAATATATTTTTAGTCAATTTTTGACAATTTTAATAATGTAACCCCTTATAGAATTTTGAAAAATCGATCAAATTTTTTTCTGATATTTTTTAATATTTTGGTTTTAAATGTTTGAAATTTAAATGGCGAATCGGAAAATACACGGCTTTTGGCTATCACTTCCTTTTTGGCGATAAGAGGCTCTTTAGAAAACCTCAAAATTTCACATTTTTGGTTTAAAAATTTATTTCGAAAAATATGATAGTTTTTTTTTTTAAAATCGAAGATCAAAATAATCATAACTAAGTCAAAACTGCCTTAATTTCAATTCGGAAAGCTGTTCTATGTAAGTTTTTATTAAAATAACAAATCTGCATATTCAGTTTAGAAATTAAAAAGAAAATTAAATTTTTTGGCCAATTTTTTACAATTTTAATGATTGTAAAAAATTTTTGAAAAATCGGCCAAAATTTATTTTCCGATCAATATTTTGCTTATAAATAATTAAGATTTTAATGGCGAATCGGAAAAAATACGGCTTTTGGCTATCACTTTCTTAATGATAGCCATTAGAGGCTGTCAAGAAAACATCAAATTTGCGCATTTTTGGGAATCGAATCCTATGGCAGCTATAGGATATAGTGGTCCGACAGAAAGCTATTTTTATATAAACATTAAAATATCTCTAAATTTGTTAAAGCTACAACCAAGTTCTCAATTGCTTAATGGGGTCACTTTTTTTCACACACTCACAAAGGGAACGCCGAAACTCACGTGTCAGAAGAATAATCCAGATTGGAAGTGTCCATGGAAGAAGCCTGCTTGGCCCGGGAAGAGAGCTTAGCTGGCGAAGACAGCTTGACTGGAGAGGAAGGACTAGCCAGCAAGGGCTTCTTAGTCATGGTCGACCCGTCCACCGGCTTTACCAAAGTGTTCATGTAGCTTGACATATGGTCAAAGTGCGGCTGGTGCTCCTTCACCTCCTTGAGCTTCTGGTCAATCGGATCTGACGGCTTGGGGCGCATTCGGGTGGCTAAACGCGGCGAAGATGGCGCCGATTTTTTCTCATCCTTCTTGTTTTCGTCCTTCTTATTTTCGTCTTTCTTATTTTCGTCTTTCTTATTTTCGTCTTTCTTATTTTCGTTACTCATGTTGGCGTCGTAGAAATTGAAACAAAACAAAAATCGAAAAAACCACAAATAACACAAATATTTTTCTTTCGAATAGAACCGTTCGGCTTCGTTAGCAGACTGGAATGTTGAGATAACCTGTAGACCATCCTTTGACAGATATGCCCTCGCCTGCTTGGTAGCTTGGGCTTCAAAAGGTAATAGAAGTATGTCTATATCATGTTTCCATTAGCTTAATTTTAGATTTAATCCTAAATTAGTTGCATGTTCCATAAAGCAGTGTTGAGTATATTCAAATATCTGTGTTCTTCTCCTTCAAAGTTGATGGAATTAATCGGAAAAGTATTATTCATCGATTTCCTGCTAGTTTTAATATATTTTTAAGACACTGACAGGCCTAAAACTTTAAGAAATCGTATTAATCCCTTAATCCCTTAAATAAACTAATAAATTTTACTTCAAAACAAAATGCATTGCTTTATAATTTATAAATAAAATAAATATAAATATCTTTATTGTGATATATAAAATACTCTTGTTCTACAAATATTTCGAAAGTCGTTAAATTCGTACGTTCTTCTACAACATTCAATGTGTACTTTTTGCTTCGTTTTCTCTTGTTTTTTGCTTTCTTGGAATACTAAAAAAAAGAGTTGTAAAATCTTTGTGGACTCTCCTTTGATCTTAGGCTACATTTTTGGTGGAATCATCAAGTTATGAGTAAAAATAAAAGTAAAATATGTATGCTTGGCAAAGTGTAAGGTTAAGGTTTCAGTTTAAGGACATCCGATCCGACAGAGACGGCGGTGACGCTTGCGGCTCCGCTCTGTTTCGTGCTTGGGACTTTTAGGTATTGGCATTGGGACTGCTTTTAGTTTCTGGCAAAGATCGTCTTGCAGTGAGCGATGAGCGAGGAGAGCATAAAGATCTCCTCGGTTAGGTTGGTCATGTGCTGGGGCGTGGCAATCAGCGTGGGCGCGAATACGGTGGCCAGGTTGTGCTCGTTCATCTTGTTCACGGCATAGTGAGAGGCCACTCTAAGGGTGTGCAAGTGATTAGTGTTAGTACGGGACTTAAAAAAAGAGTGTCAACTCCCTACTAACCGCTTCAGGTGCTCCAGCATGTATTGCAGGCAAGTGTAGTGGGCTGGCGGCAGGTGACGCACTGCCTCCGTCATAAGCTGCAGCTGCTCCGCCTGCTTGCCGTTGCCTGGAACAAAAAGAAAAGAAAACGCAGGTTATTAAGAGCTAAAAGGACAAAAGACCATAAGAAACACCCACGTCCTGCGCCCATGAAGCTGGGATACGCCTGGAACGTGATGAGCGGCACTGGCAGCAGGCGCAGATAGAGCTTTAGCGTCCCAGCTATTACGTTGACATTTCCGTACGCCGTCTCCGACATGTCTGTTTTTTCGCCGTCCCGATCCAAGGCCAGTTTCAAGGCCTCGATCTCGTCTGCAAAGCCAGACACCCGATATATGCCCTCCTGCAGCATACCCCGAGCCTCCACCTCCTCCACACAGCGGCGCACCACGAAGGGGATTTGGTGATGCGGCTCCAGCTGCACCATTGTAGTCAGATCGGTGCCAAAGACGCCGCGGATGCGCTTCAAGTCCGGCACACACTTGGGCGGCACCAGCTCGGAGCACTTGGTGTGCGCCACAAAGCCGCAGGCCTCGCACTTGACGCCCTGGGCGGTGAAGCCCCACAGGAAGTTGGCGCAGAACTCGCACCAGTTCAGGCCCTTGAACGTGTGCACCTGTTGGGATGAAGTTAAGAGGTTAATACATCAGGATTTAGTTCCTGTCCAAGCCCTACCTTGAAGTGATGCAGCTTTTCGTACACCAGCGGCATGGGATCCACGGCTGGTGCCGGTGTCTCCTCCTCCAGCTTCTGCTGAGCTGCAGTTGCCTGAATAACCGGCGGAGATTCCTTGGACTCGGAAGCGGCAGTAGGTGCAGCAGCGGCAGCAGCAGCAGCTGCAGCAGCATTCTTGGTACCCAGCTCATTGGACAAGGCACGCAGCTTGCGGCCATTGAGCGTCATGTAGGGCGACTGCTGGTAGCAGTTGCGGGTCTGTTGATTGATTTGCTGGATAATCGGACTGGCATGGAGCTGCATATGGAAGTTAATCAAGCCGTCGGCCACCATGTCGTGGACCGTGTCGAAGCGCTTGTCCTGGCCGCGCAGATAGTGACCCACGCCCGGCTTGTGGAGCAGCTTGTAGTGCTTGGCCAGCTTGTTGAAGCGCAGGCTCAGCGTGTAGTAGCCATCGGATTGGGGACTGCGCCGCACCAGGTAGCTGCCGTCGCGGGCATTGGCCAGCAGCTGCTCGGCCTCCAGGTGGCCCATCAGGCCATGGTACTCGGAGCCGTACAGACGGCCAGCCAGATTGTTGGCCTCTACAGCCTCAGCGGTGCTTCTGGCCGGCGGCAGGGGCAGCGTTCGCTGGCAGCGCAGGGGACAGGGAGCCGGTGCCTCCAGCTGCAGCTTGTACACTATATGGTGGCGGGGGAATTAACATAGATTAGCCTGCGCTCGTAAGTAAAGCTCCTCCTCCACCTCCACCACTCACATTCCGGCTTCCACACCTTCTGCACAGGCGAACTGGGCTCCGGGGCACCGCCTTCTCCGCCGGCTGAGGTTCCACCGCTTCCTGCACTCCCGGCGCCCGCCACCGTGTTCCTGGGCATGCTCCGGTGCTCGGACTTCAAGGGGCGGCAAGTAAAAGCGGTTAACAAGATGAAGTTAATAGAAGAATGCAGTTGCAAATTGCAATTAGAAAATCTTAAGCTTTTGTTTTGGAACAGGCAGCGTTGCCATCTGGGTTAAATTAATCGTTATCGATAACAACGACACTAGAATCGATTACAATTTTTGTTTAATTTATTTGAATTTGTACGCCTAGTACAAAAAATAGTCTAATAAATTCTGTGGGCAGGCAACTTTATATAAAAAATAACGAAAAGGGCAAGAAAAACTGTCTGATTCTTCGTAAGATAAACCAAATTTCGTAAACGAAAAATTTAAAGCGTTGCCAGATCAAATAATTAAGTTTTCGGCTTTTATTTTAAAAAATTAAACATAATGTATGAAATATAATTAAACATTAAGTTACATTTCAAATAAAAACATAAAATGTAGTTTTTATATTTCAGTTTTGAAATAGACCCTTCACCTAATCACTTCTTCATGTAACAAAAAAAGTTCCATGGAGAACATTTAACCGAAAACCAAAATAAAAAGAAGATAAGGTTTTATCAGGCTCATTCGCGCACAAAACTCTGATTTAATATCTTATAAAGTACAAATTAAAATTATGTGCAACAATTCATTTGCTAACACAAGTCTTCTTTGAAATTAAAGGCACTTTAAACATTACAATCGTTGTAACCAAAAATGTTAAGTACTAATTCTTCATTTTCATCTTATTCGGTATAGGGCTCCAAAAAGCTGCTGAGGCAGGAGCTAGTTTGCTGAACCGTTGGTGATCAGTCATAGAATTCTTGCCCTGGGCCAACAGGAACTTGCTATTTTGCGAAACAAACTTTCATCTGCCTGCCAGTTTTCCTCATCCTCGCTGGAATCATCATCATCTGCCTCCGCCCTGTTCCGTATTATTGGCGGTGGCCGGAGCTGTGGGAAAAATTAGAAGATGGGTTAATAATCCAATGGGGAGAACTTGTTTGTTTACCATTAGTCTTCCAGTTTCAGGCGCTTCTTCTGACACCTCCACTACGATGTCTATGTCGTTGTCGCGGCGACCGCTAGACGAAAAGGTTCTGGTGGCACGAGCCACCGACGGCGATCCCAGACAATCGGAGTCAAGTTTCCAACGCCGTATCTTGTTCCTTATGCCGCAAATTTGATTCCGCCGCTGACCGGCGTTCTGCAGAATCTGCGCCTCCCGCAATCCCATGTTTTCACGCACCAGGGTCACCACCTGTCTCTTGTACTCGGCGATCATCAGACGCAGCTTCTGGACCTCTGCCATTAACTCTGCGTTTAGCAACTTGTACGACTCTTTATTGTTTGTCATTTTAAGTGTTCATTTTTCCGACAACTTTTGAGCTTATTTGAATTTTTACTAACAATGTGACCGTAGCCTGGTAATGAAACTACACCATATAGTGGAGGAACAAAATACACTAAAAAGTACCACACAAAAAAAAATACCAAATTAGTATGAGAGCGTGCACTGAAAAAAATTTGAATTTACTTGAATATTAAAAAATATTAATTATGAATATAAATTAAACAAATAAATCGAATCTTAACGTTTAAATAAAAATTAAGCATACTAAGTCGAAGCGCAAAGGCACTAAGTTTTGTGAAAACTTGCACCAATTTAGGAAAATTATAATTTTCAAGCCTCTGAAATCGAAAAAGTTGTGTATGGTCCCAGAAACCCTCCCCCAATAATCATTACAAAGACCAGTAGCTAAGGTTTCAATTGGTTTAATAGATTTAAGTACGTTTCTTTTGTAAAAAGACCTACACATTCACTTGTTTTCTTTTTAATTATTTATTAAATACAAATATTAAATTATTAAAAAAAAAATAAACATGTAAAACTTCAAAATGCGCCTTTAAATTCAGACATACGTCACACTTTCGTATATCAAATATATAATAGTTTAGAAATACTTTTCGTGATACTCTCGCTGTCTCCCATTGAAGTATAAATATGTATCGATTGATTGGTACAAAAGAACGCCTGAACTTTACGGGATATAATTACTGATTACTGTTTACTTACTTTCAGTTTCAACTTATTTTTCTTTGCTTATTTTTTGTGTTTGCTTTAGAATAATACGCATTATATCAGACGCATTGCATTGATTAGTGATTAATCAAGAATCTATGATTGGTTAGTCTGGAAGTGGGAATAGTAGCTCCAATCCTTAGTTCGATGTGCTATTATTGTGTATCCTTCGTTGCTGTCGGGAGGATTTAGTGGCCAATATAGTGGGAATCACGGAGTTTTTGGAACTTCTGGCGGAATGAACGGCTCAGCTAGATTGGCAGGTGTGTTGTGTGTTTAGTGTTGGTGTTGCTGCTGTTGTTGTTTTGCATAGATGTTGTTGTGTTGCGGTGCTGGAGGAGCTGGAATAGGAGGAAGCGGGGTCGCTTAACCGCTTAACCGCTCATTACCATGCGCACAAACTCCTCGTAGTTAATATTGCCCTGCTGGTCCTCCATGTTGGCCAGCAGCTGCTCCACCTCCTCGTCGGTGAGCTTCTCGCCCAGCGTGGTGAGCAGATGGCGCAGCTCGGCGGAGGAAATGTAACCGCTGGCGTCCTTGTCAAAGTGGCGCAGTCCCTCGATGAAGTCATCGGCCGTATCGCCGGACCTTGCCTTCGAAATCGCCTGATATATGGGCAGGAATACCTCGAAAGAGATGCGCTCGTCTGGCTTCAGCTGGTGGGTGCACTTCTTCACATCCGACTCGGTGGGGTTCTGGCCCAGGGCCCTCAGGCACTCGCCCACCTGGCTCAGCTGGATCTTGCCGTCGCCACGGTTGTCGAACAGGTTGAAGGCCTCCTGGAATTCTGTGAAGTATATAAAGATGAGTAACGGATTAATAAGTGCTTTGCTAGGTATATATATCCCCCGATATGATCACCTTCCAGGGTGGTAAAGGTGTGCTTCACGTGTGCCGTGTAGTAATACATCTTGAACCGCTCCGATGACCGCCTTGCCAGCTACTGACTGCCTGGCAAAAACTCCGCCTGCCTGCCCGGATTTGGCGGCTGGCCATCGGATCGGGTCGGAGATCTGGTGCCAGCCTGCCACCCCGTTCAGACCCCCCTATTCCTTGGTCATGCGATACCCTCACTTCGCCAGAGAAGTGCTCCACAGCCAGCCAAGTGGCTGAAAACTCCAATGAAGCCGGCGTTAAAGCTCACTCTTGTTTATAATTGTTATAAACAAACGTTCGACCGACCGACCGATCGACGGATCGACCGAACAACCGACCAACCGGAAAATGTTTATTTTAAGCTAAGGTTTAGGTTTCTGGGGGAACTGCAAATGCAATTGTAGAATGAGAAAAAGGGGAGCCGGGGACCCTTACATCAGTTCCCAGAGATTGCGATTGGCAGTCGCATAGAAACAAGTGAAGAAATAAGTTGTGTGCAGATTTTCTCGACTTAAATCTAATTGAACTTGGCTTGAAACCTTAAAATAAAGCTTAGAGAGTGGTGTTGGTGAAATATTAATTAAACAGGAGGACTGTATAGGTAAGTAAAATAACTCCTAATGATGCCATCAACTATCTCCCTTTTTGTAAAAATCATTTCTAGGCTTACTTAACTTTATTAATGTCTTGATTTTCAATAGAATACCAGGACAATCTCCGATTTAAACCTTAACAAAATTCTCCATTAATAAGAGTGTGTGACATTCGATGACCTGCAGAGATATTGGAACTTTTTGTTTGGTTATCATGCTGCGGCGCCGCATACGACATCCCAAAATGGCAATAAAAACAAACGATTCCAGCACATTTTTGTCCATTTTAGGCGATGACAAAACGGCGACGAATGGCGGAGAGCTAAAAGCTAAAAGATTGCAACGCGACGATGTCGAGGCAAGGTAAGTGGGAATTGGAACCGAAATGCGGTTGGGGGCTGACGTCAGAATGTCAGAGCATGGCTGAGACTTATCAAAACTCACACTCTCAGGCCAAGGGGAATTGACTTTGATTAAGTTATCACAGGGGATTGCGTAAAGATTCGATTCGATTCCATTTGATTCGATTGGAATGGCAGGGAATCGGCATTAGAATCAGAATCACGCTGCATTTGACCCACAGACGGGTGACATTCCATAAATGGAAGCCTGGCCCACTGTATCTTTTATTTACTTTTTATTTTGTTTCATTTTGGAGCTGGTTTGGCAGCCGGCTCTTATCGTTTGAGTGATTTTTGCCACTGCAATTGCAGTTTTAATCGAAACGAGCTGCCGGCGTGTCGAAAAACCGGGTGATTATCCCATTTTGTAGCCCCCCTTTATCTATATCTTATCGCTCACACTTCCTTTCGCCTTAGAACTGTGTTTTTCTTGAACTTACACTTCTGAGAGGGTATTACCAGCTTGTACATCAGGCTTTCAAGGGAACTATAGAGGTTCTAGAATTAAAACCAACGACTTTCTTATATAGATTGTTAGCTTTCAAAGAGTTTATAATGATGTATCTTTTAGGTTTTCCCGAAATCGAGTTTCTACAACCTACAGTTCGTTAAAAACTGATAGTTTTCACTCGGTTTTAAGGGAAAATTAAGAGCACAGCTGCGAATTACCCTCAACAGATGTCGGTATTCAGTTGAAATCAACAATATTTATAAAGTTGGATCAAGTAAATATAACTGGGAAGTAACGGAGATATTTTGAGTTATCTTGGTGTTGGAAGAAGTTATTTAGAAACCCTGGAACCACTGAACACACCTTTGAATAACCGTTACTTTATTCAATTACTGGAAGGGCATCATAACTTCGACTTGCTGGAATCAATGGATTGCCATTTGCTGTTTTTAAGTGCCTCTTCTTCTTCGGTGAGTCACGATCATTGTATTCATATGGCTGCTTTCCAGCGTATTTGTTTTATCAATGATTCATGCACAGAGCAGCATATATATGCCGCCTATAAAGATGTGTAACACACATACTTTCGTGTCATCGCTTTCACACTCCCGCATTCCAATGCAGAGGCGGCGGTGGGAGAAAGAGCAGAGAGAGGAGGGCGCAATGTGCCAGCGCATATGCAATTTATTCCGTTTGGTTGGCACTTTGCAACTTCTGCGCCTATTTCCATACCATTTCCAATTCCAAACCAACACCCACACCCACACTAGCACACACTCTTCCCCGCGCTCACACGCACACACTCACCAGCCAACTGATCCTCGGTGTAAGCTGCCTGCAACGAAAAATAAAAACAACAAAGGAAAAACATGAGTGTCCGTTTTCAGGCGGCGTAAGGGCGCCGCTGCCGCAAACATTAATAAACAATAAATAGTAACCGGAGGCTGACCCACTCACCATATCGATTTGTTTTAGCTAGCTGGGGGGAAAGAACAACACAAAAACACGGGTTTCAATTCAACGGCGAAGCAAACGCAAGCAAATTTTTATGCGACAAATGGAGCAGTGTGGCCGTCTATTATATGCTTTTTACCACATTAATTTTTGGAAATATATTAGCTGGTCACATTCAAACGGGAACGGTATCAAAAATCATGAAGTGATTAAAAACGTATTCTAGTGACTTAAATTGATCAAAAACGTAGTCTCTTGACGTAATTATAACGTCTATTATTGGGTTTCGAATTTATGCATTTATATTAAAAGACCTGAAAATTAGTATATTTATTTACCCAGTATATAAATGTTTAATGAACAAATATACCAAAAATATACCAGACCATGAAACAATTTTCCATTTCTAGAATGGAATGTAAATAATGATTATTTTTTAATTCTGAATTATTAGTATTATTATTTTTATTAAAATATTAATAATAATTTATGCATTAGCAATTTTTGTCATTTAAATTTGTTGCACATAATAAAATGATGACTTGATGAGTACTACAGCAAACTTAAAATTATGAATGATATTATAAGTTGAATAATATTTTTGAGAAAAAAATATAAATCAGAATCAAATATTTATTTCAGAAGTTTAATTTTTTTATCGAAAAATATTCTTTATTTCATGTTTTGCTTTAGTACTTAACAAATTATCAATATATAATGACATAATATCATAATATATGAGCTAAAATAAAACTCATAAAACAGTCATAATTTTCAGAATCATAATTCTTATAATGATTACAGTGTCTGCTTTCTATCATGTCTTTTTGAGAGCGGAGAAAGAGAGCTGAAAATGAAGCATTGAAAGGGGTCTCTGCAGTATTGGTGCACTTACTGCTTGCATTACACTATAATTCCCAACGAGTTCTGGCTGTCAACTAGTGGTAAGCACGCTAAATACAGACGAGGGGCACCTCTTTCTTCCTCTTCCTCTTACCCTTCCTCTTTCTCTTCCCTTGTGAACCTGCAGACTGCATTGCTTTCTCTTTCTAGCATGGCTCTCTGAGAGCAGAGCCAGAGCGCTAAAATTGTAACGTCCTCATGAAAGCTGATGAGACTACCTTATTTTATTGCACCATGGATAAGACTACCTTACATAATTGAGTCATGAACCAGAGCTGCAGAACCCTTTCACGTGAGTTGGTCACACATAAACATAAAAAGTAGCGGGCACACGTGCGCGGTTTCGGTTTGTTTTTGGTTTCCTTGCCGGCACCTGGATTAGGATTTGGATTCATAACGATGAGCAGCCAGAAGCTGGAATACGACTCCAGCCTGGGCGGCCGCGTGACGCTGCCGTCGCACGTGACCACGTACCACTATGCGGCCGGGGCGCTGCAGGAGATCCGCAGCCTAATCGCGGATGCCGAGCAGACGACGCAGCGCAGCAGCAAGCTGATCTTCCAGACGCTGCCCAAGCACATGCGCCGCCGGGCGATGTCGCACCACCCGAAGCGTCTGCCGCGCAAGTACCGCCAGGCGCACAAGTCCCAGATGGGCAAGGGCGGTAATCAGCCGGTGAACAGCAAGCGCCCGTCGAGGAAGTACCGCCGCCGACCCAAGAACCTGCTGCGGGAGTACGTCCGTCGGCAGCGGCGTCACGTCTGGCTGGAGACGCACATCTGGCACGCGAAACGCTTTCACATGGTCGATCGCTGGGGTCACCGTCTGCCGCTGGCTAGCTGCGACAAGACCTACCGCGCCTGCTATCGCGCCAGTGCCCAGCACTGTCTGCTGCAGGACATCTCCTTCTACAGTTGTGTGGAGCTACGTGGCAGCCTGGCGGCGTTGCGACAGGGATTTGCCAGGCTAACGAGTCCCGAGTGCGGACTGGGCATCGCGGCCAAGACCTACGTCAGTGGACGGCGAGAGGGCAGCGTGGAACTCTTCGAAGACGGCCAGTATCCACACGGAGCCTTGCAGCGGGCCAGCTTTCTGTGGCGTCCACAAAAGGAGGAGGCGGAGAAGGAGCTGGAGGAGCTTACGGAACGCACCCTCTGGCTGTGGCTGCATCCCAGTGCCGCTCAGGCCACGCTACAGCAGCTACTGCAAGTCTTCCAGCTTAAGTCCAAGAAGCAACAGAAGCTGCCACTGAAAGAGGAGGCCGATGAGCAAATGAAGGAACCTAGGAAGGAGCCGGAAAATAAGGAGAATCTCAACGGGAAGAAAGCAGCAGAGAAACCCCTTCGCTTTTGGACACAGACCAAGGCTTTTGAGCAGCAGCCCACCTACTCCAATTCGGATGAAAGCCTTCACTTGGTGCTGCTCCAGCGCGCCTTCAACCGATTCCGTTTGACGGGCCCGAGGGCCCCACGCGTTTTGGCCGCCAGCCTGCGTCCGCCACAGACTGAAATACCGGACGAAGCCGCCAACTACTGCCAGGCGGCGTTGCAGCTAAGCTCGCCCAGCGAACTGCTTTCCAACCTGGTGATGGGCTACCAAGTAGTTGATCCACGCCTGCAGCGACCTAAGAAGCGCTCGAAAGCGGAGGGAACGGCGGCACAACCAACCCGCGCCGGAGATCTGCTAGTGCGCCAGCCAAAGAGTCTGCCGGAGAGTCCCTTGTGGAGCCAGGAGGCGCGGGAGCGTCTGTCCTCAGGCATTATGTCCACGCAGGCGTACGAGCAGCTGCGCCAGCAGCACGCCGTGGTGCCAGGAGCGCCGTGTGCCTTCGAGCAGCAGATGCAGGCGGTTCCACTGATACTGATCCAGCGACCCGGCTCCCAGGACTCCAGCTACAAGCGGTTGGCCTACGGCTGTGGCTGGGATGTGATTGCACCGGCTGGCTATGGCATGACCCTCTGGCTTACGCTCATCATGTGGGGCGCCAGGCCGGGTGGATTAAGGGAGCTGGATTCAGTGGCCAGGGAGGCGGGTGCCGAGATGCACCTGCCCGACACGGTGGCAGGTAAGCGAACGATGATATATTCTCTTGATGAGTTGCTTACAATCCCTTTCAGGAGCCCAAGAGTCTGCTGCCTCTGCAGATGAGCTTCGTGGCCGCTACTTCCGGCTGCCGCCCAACAAGCGCACCAACTACCGGAAGCTGGCAGTGGTCAGTCCGTTCAGTGCTCCCTGGAAGCACCTAGTGCGAGACTGGCGTTCATCTCCCTCTCCCGCAAGTGGACTCTTCTACGTTCTGCGGCATCGCCAGCAGCTGGAGCAGATTGCCGAGTGCCTAAAGCGACGCCAGCCCTTGCCAGAACCCCTGCCCGAGGAGGCAATCATCCAGATCCAAATGCGACTCGTGGCCCGTGGCCACATAAAGGACAATGCCCTGATTTGCCTGCCCACAACGGCGGATCACAAGCAGCGCTGGCGCCAGATTAAGCGCGAGGAGTCGGCGCCCGTGCACGTGGAGCCCGCGCAGCCGGATCTGAACGAGCGGGTGCGCAAGGAGCTGCGTCAGAGCCACAAGCTCAAGCTGAAGCGATTACGGGCGCGAAGGGTGCGCGAGAAGCGTCGCCTGCAGGAGACGGCCACCAAGCGCGTACACATCCGGGCGGCCAACACAGCTCAGCTGGTGCGGTCGCAGCTCGAGGAGATGTGCCGCCTGTGGCTGCCCACCGATCCGGCGGAGATGCGGGACAGCGTGCGTCGCCAGTGCAGTCGCGAAGTGTTTGGCTACGTGCGTTCCGCCGGGTTTAGCTTTACGGAGGCTACGGTTTGTGCCGTGGGCTATGTGACGGCCGCCGGCCTGCAGCAGCTCTTAGCTGAACTGCCGCTTGGCAAGGGAGGAAACCACAAGAAGCCGCCGCCGCTGATGTGCCTGGTGCGGGATCCGGATAGCCGCGACTACAGATGGGCCAGCTTCCAGGTGAATCTGAACGTGGCCAGTCCAGCGTTTTGATGGGGTGAGGTGTTCCTGGGTTATTATGCTTAAGACGAGCCAAAAAATGTTAGTTTTGTAAGGAAAATGATGAATAAGAGCGATGTCTGCTTCTAAAATGCAATTTTTTATTAGTTTGTATTTATTTTTCTATTAAAAATCTAAGATTTCTTGAAGACTATATTTAATTTAAGCAAAAAATGCTTGAAATCATGAGATAATATGGATTAGCTGTCCAAGACAGATCATATAACTATGATTTCATATGAAATTAGCCTTTTTTTTTTTGTGTTCTTAACCGTAATCAAGAAAAATATATATATTTTTATATAAAAACAATTGCTGATATACTATTTGGGTCATAGACTGACTAGTATCTAAGCATCTTAAAAGAGCCTTTGAGGAAGCCTGGTCATGAAGATTCATGAAGATTACAAGAACAATACATGCAGATTTTTGAAGATTCTGCCTCGCTCCTGGCTTTAAACTTAAGCCTAATGTGTAAATGCGGCTCCAAACCTTGAAAACCGGTGCCCCACCATGTTTAAAATATATTTTTATACTTACCACAACAAGATCTGCCATTTAAATAAATAAAAAACTCGGAAAGTTTTGTTGTACATATTTAATACTAATTTTTATTCAATTTAAAATTACTTGTATGCCTTTCTTTTCTTCGTTTACCATAAACTTGTTACTTTCTTTCATTTTGTTTTTGGTTTCTCATTTTGTATTAGTTATGCAATGAACTCAACTGAGCGAGTGTGTGTAGAGGGGTGTATGTGGTGTGTGTGTGGTGTGTATGAATGTTTATAACAAAAGGAAATGTTGTTAATTGTGGGTTTTCGTATCTAAAATACGAAGAATGATTAAAAAATTGCTTACAATTTTTGGATATTTTGTTGGTTTGTTTCTTGTTGGTTGCTGGTTCCATGCCATCCATAATTTGTAATTTATAATTTGTAATTTGTGGTAATTTGTAATTTATAATATTCCTTCCATCGCACACACATTTGTCGTCGAATTCGAATTCGAGTTCGAATTCGTTCGCTTTGGTAATTGGTTTCGTTTTCGTTTAGTTTTTGATGCGGTTAATGCGGAAAATGTATTTGAGATGCATGTAAATTTTGCTTTCCTTCTGTATATATATATGTATATATATTTATCAGTTATTGAAATTGTCTATATACTTACGGAGTATATATAAGTACGCCTATATATATATATATATCTTGTGGTTGTCGTTTTTTGGGATTTAGCTTTAATTTTTTTATATCATTGTGCGTTAAGTTTCTGTCTGAATCTTTCGAATTTGAATACTACTTATCATGATCATCATCTCGTCGACCTCCTCCCGCAAATGTTGCTTAGATACGATACACACAGATGTACATAATTCCATTATGTAAACTTCTTCCTTCCTCGTCTCACACTTATAATTATACAACTTAGTTGAAACATTTAATAAATATTTCTGCTTGTGTTTCGGCATAAAATATGATTCGATCTTACGTTTAAACTAAATGTTAAGGACAAAAACAATTCGATTTATATATATGTATATATAAATACTTATATATTCTTGTATATAGTTAAATATATATATATATATATGGTTGTGACGTTCTTTTATGTGGCTTATATATGCATTCAAGTACAATTTCTAAGGGCCTACACGAAAGTACAAGTTTCAAACTGAATTTGATTCGCAAACTTTGAATATATGTCGGAATCCGAATCGGAATCGGAATCCGTGACTGTGACTGAGAGTGTGTGCTGAACTCTACATACTTATGGCTTTAATTCTTGCTTTTTTGGCTTCGCTTTTGCTTTTGCTTTTGCTTTTTACCTAATGCTTTGCTACCACATTACATTTGATTGGATTACGATTACGAGTATTGAATACGTATTCTGCGACTGAATTGTGAACTGCTGCTCTCGCGCCTACAGTTATGCATTATATATATAGACTTGTAGACTTATAAATCGCCGATCTGTGGGCAGTGGGCAGTGTGTAGTAGTTATGGTATGCAGTGTGTGTGTCTGCCAGCAAATTTCCCGAAATTTCCTCCATTTTCATTGGTCTTTCTCTTATTTTTGTTTTTCTTTTCTGAAGAGGAATATATAAGTTTCAAGGGGGGGGAAAGATAATGGGTTACAATGCGGGGGCTGTGTGGGGGCTAAAGACGGCTCTGGACGCACGTCCTCTTCTTGACTTCCGTCTCCTTGTATAAAACGTTGAAATACTTTGAATTTGGTGGGTTAGTATACATATATTTATAGATATACGTGGCAATATATATCTTTCCTTCAAAATGTTCGTTTTCTTCATCTCTTCTTTTTTAACATTGTAAATTGTAAACAATTTGATGCTTGTCAATGGTTTTTATCCTTGCTCTTCGCCGTAGCTCCTTAAATCCCTTCTCAATCTCTGCTTTAGCTAAAAGTTTCGTTCATAAATGCTGGGGATTCACTGGGAAAAAGTTATCATTGTTTCGTTATCTCGAAAATGTCGCTTATTTTTGGTTTTTGGTTTTTGAAAGTTCGGCGAACGCTGCACAAGAATTTCACAATGGTTTTTTATCCGAGATTCGAGATTCGAGATTCTCTGCTATAACATACATACATATTTTTATTATTATTATTTGTTACCGTTTAATTATGTTTTTTCTTTTTTTGTTTGCTCTTTAACATCACTACTAATAATCAAAAAATGGACATTTATAAACTTTTATATAATGTATATATTAAAAATGTTTTTTTTTCGGTTTTCTTCCTTTTTTTAATTTGTTTTTAAGTGTTTTTTTGGCCCTTTGAATGCGCCCCAATTTTGTTTGTCTTTTTTTGTATTTTTTCTGTTTTTCTTTTTGTTTCTTTTTTTGGGAATTTGTTTTTACAATTGGCCATGAAGTTGTCTTAGCGCCATTGTAGTTTCTAAATTCTTACAAAAGTGTGTTGGTGAATTAATTGCAGCTGAGAATTTAAGGGAAACCATAAGAAAATGAACTTAAAATTAATAAAATAAAGGCGAAAAAAGTATAAATCATAGAATTCATCACAGTTTGTTGTTGTTGTTGTTCGGCTGTTACTGTTTGTTGTTGGAAAAAGTGGAAAAGTCAGATCAAAAATTGATTCAGAATGCAGGAAGTGAAATGCTCCAACCGTTACCGTTTCCGTTTCCTGTATCGTTTCGTTTCCGTTTCCTGTGTGGCTGCGTTCTTCATGGCATTGCGTTGTGTGTGTGTGTCTGTGTGTGTTTTTCCCTTAAAATGTGTGTGTGTGTCGTGTGGAAATATTTCCCCAAAAATCGCAATCGCGAAACAACGCGAAAAGTAAACAACCATTTTGTTTCCGAATAATTTCCATCTTATTCGCAATGTGAATTTTTAATCGATTTTTTTCTTTGATTTTTTGGTTATCGTTTGCCGAAGCGGGTGGCAGGGGCGAAGGGGGCAGGTAAAACAATTATAAAATTAATATATTAACTTTGCGTTTCGTTTTTTAGTAACAATTGATATTGCGGCGGTGTTAGAGACGAAACTAAAACTAAAACTAAAACCATAAGGTATATATTTAAGGTAGTTTAAACATAAATATTTAAAGATATATAACTCAGATGCGATAATGGGTGCGTGCGGGCGGGCAGCTTGGTTCTATCCTTCGAAACTGTAAACGCTATGACTTAGTTCTTAAGTTTTTTTCTCCACAGATTAACAAAGTACAAAAAAAATAGAAGCAAATCGTTATCGGTCATCGGTTACCGGTTATCGGTTATCGGATTTCTTTTGTTAATCGTGCGGATTTCCGGATCCTTTTCGTTTCGTTCGTGAACTTAGTAACTAATAAACGAAAACGAAGAACGGAAAATCATAATATATTCATATCTGCATTAATGTATATATTATATGTAGTATGCATATGTTTAATACGTAATTAGAAACTAACTTCTCTTCACTTGATTTCTGTTTTGCGTTTTTTTTTTGGGTTCGCTACATTTTGGTTTTGGTGCATTTTCATATAACTCCCGCACATCCGCATCTGCGTCCCTTAGAGCCTCCTCCAGGATATACGTGCCGGCGACGTGCCACCTTACTCCAGGCGTGCCTTGTAGGTGGTCTTCCAGATCTCGGCAAGTGTCACGGCACTGTGGAACCGATGGAAGATGCACAGGGGCAGTGTGATGCGCTGGATGATCGACCAGGGCACAAAGCCGTAGAACTCCAGCTGAACCTGCGAAGGTATCCAGGGGGTAGAGGGTTATTAATGGGGCTTGAAAAGGGGGGATTTCTTAGGCGAAACATTAAAAAACATTTACAAGCATGCAGGGCGGTAAAAGTATATGTTACATGAGGAGAAAAGTCACAAGGAAGTCATATTTAAATATAAGATATCAAAAAAGTTATTCATTTATACGTTTTTAAAGAGAGTTGACATGTAGAACTGGAAAATAATCGAAGCTTGCATTGTTATCGATTTGAAATCTGCAACTATCGATGTTTTTCCAGCTCTAGTTATGAAAATATTAATAATAAAGCTTCCAAACTCAAACACAAGGATGCAGATAAGGAAAGTTATTAAAATATAAGTTTTAAAAATGGGTTTACATGTAAAACTGGAAAATAATCGAAGCTTGCGTTTTTATCGATTTTAAATCTATAAATATCGAAGCTTTTCCAGCTCTAGTTATGAAAGTTTTAATAATGAAGCTCATAAACTTAAGCACAAGGATGCAGATCAGGAAAGTTCATTATTTAATCGTTTTTAAAGTGGGCTTACACTTAGAGCTGGAAAACATTCGAAGATTGCTATGTTATCGATTTTAAATCTATAATTATCGAAGCTTTTCCAGCTCTATATATGAAAATATTAACAAAGAAGCCTTTAAACATAAGCTCAAGGATGCAGATCAGGAAAGCTAATCATTTATAAGTTTTTAAAGTGGGTTTGCGTATAGAGCTGGAAAATAATCGAAGCTAGAGCGAGGTTATCGATTATTAATCTATAAATATCGGAGCTGTTTTTTAAAATTAAGCTCCTAAGCTTAAGCACAAGGATGTAGACCAGGAAAGTTAACAATTTATTAATTTTTAAAGTGTTTTTTTTTTGTAGAGTTGGAAAGTAATCGAAGCTTGCGATGCTATCGATTTTTAATCTAAAAATATCGAAGCACTTCCAGTTCTAGTTATAAAAATATTTACAAGGAAGCTCCTTAGCTCAGACATAAGAATGCAGAAACCCTCTTTTTATCATCAGGCTTGTATTATTATTCAGAATTAATCATTAAATCTCAGCATGCATTAATCAAGTAATAAATGTATCGGGGAAAAGGAACATTTAGTTATCGGTTAGATATAACAATCATAATTAATAACAACGAGTAGAGAACGAGAGCGTTAATCATCTTACTTAACTCAGTCTCGCTTACGTACATATCTACTTACAGGATTGGCGAATACTTTTTGAGCTTCGAAGGTGTAGATGGCGAACATGGCCACGTTGCAGATGAGTAGGAAGGTGACAATCTGGCGTCCGGGCTTGCTGCGATCATGCTCCGGCAGGTGGACGCGACGCCGCGACACATCCGCGATGAACAGCAGCTGGAGGATGACCTGGAAGACAGCCACACCGCCGGTGGTCGTCACCAGTAGGCTGGGCTCGCTCTCCAGGACCTTCAAGCTACCGGCAATGATGCTGAACACGGAGTAGGTGAACAGGCCAAAGGCCGAGATGCGCAGCAAGATGTCGTTCAGGTTGGACTGCTCCTCGCAGCGGAATTTCAGGTTCTTTACCCTATTTTTTCGATGTAAAAAAATTATGATTAATTAAAATGATTTGTTTGTTATTTAAAAAGAGAGGAAATTAAGGCCAGCAAAGGGAAAATATAGTATTTAATTTTTGTATTTACTTTTACTTTACTTTTAACCAAAATAATTAATATTTAATGATAATATTTTCCCTGTGCCGGCTTAGCTTGAAAAATTCCCCTTTTTCCGACCTTATAAAGCCCACTATGATGGCGAGGATGGCAAAGGCCATCAGGATGCAGTGGCTGGCATCGGCCAGGTAAATGGCCAACAGCGAGAACTGCTGATGGCGCACCAAGACGAAGAAGAGTATCAGGCAGATGAGGGCCCCGACCAGCAGCAGCAGCCCGAAGAACAGGCCCTTCGACGAGCCAACGCAGTCGACGCGTCCGGATCGCGCCTGCTGGGCCATGGCCACCGCCCGGCGCGACAGCATCACCTCCAGCCGATGCTCCAGATCCTCGTCATTCATCCGCCCCGGATAGCGGCCAATGTGCTTCCACATCACATACAACACCACCGCCCCGATCAGCGAGTACTCGATGATGAATGGATACAGATACGGCGCCGAGTCGTACACAATTGTGCCCATGATGTCGATGCGTCCGCAGGCGGTGGAGTTGAGTGTGCCGATGTTGGAGGACAGGGCCGCCGGATATATATTGTCCAGGCTCTCCAGATTCTCAAAGCTAACCAGACCGGTCGACTCCTCGTGCCCCAAGTCAGTGTATGTCTGGAAGCTATTCTCCATGGGTCCCTGGCCGAACAGATTGTTCATAATGCTACCGCCGGCACCCTCGGTGCTGCTGGCCGGGCTCAGGGTGCTGGCCAGGAATGAGTCCACAAATGAGTTTGAGTTCGAATTGGAGTTGCTGGCAACGGTAAGGGGCGTGGCTGATGCGGAACCGAACCCATCGACTGGCGCCAGGCTCGGCGGAGCGGCGCTGGATAGGATTCGCTGCAGGCCGCCAAAGGGCGATGATTCGCTGGCAAAGATGCTGCTGCTGCTGCTGCTGCTCTCCAGGGGAATGGCTGTGGTGCTACTGGTGATGATGGAACTGGCTGTGGTGGTGGTGGTGGTTGGACTGGTGGTGAATGGACTGAAGGTGGTGCTCGATGGTGAGATGGTGGTGCCCGGAGAGACGGTGGTGGAGCTGCCACCGCTGCCACTGCCCGCCGCCGTGCTGGCCGCGGTGCTGGTGATAAACTTCTTCAGCTTGCGGGCCATAGTAGTGCTGTGCCATTGGTAGCCGGGCGTCGTGTACGGTGCCCGCGTCGTGGTCGTGGTGGTGCTGCTGCTTGCAACTGCCTCTCCGCCCATGCCCAGGCTCTTGGAGATCCCGTCGACCGTGTTGCGCACCAGCTTGGACAGCACATTGTCGCTCTTGTACACATCCTTGGGCAGCAGATCCTCGCCGTCGAGGACCTCGAACTCACTGTTCGGACCTGTGTGTGTGCGGAGCACGGTGCCGGCATGACGCAGCGCATGCTGCCGGATCGAGTGGGCAATGGAGGAGGCACCCGGCTCGGGGGCATTCTTCTGATGATAAATCGTGATCTCCAGCAGCGATTCCTTGACCAAAGTACGGATCCACACGCAAATATTGGTGGCCACCACGTGCATCAGGCCGAAGCGGGCGATCACCTTGAAGCGGTGGATGTTCAGCTGCAGACGGAGGAGATCGAGCACATCCCGTAGAGAAGCAGGAAAAAAACAGAGAGAAAGAGAGAGAAAGAGACGAGTGCGCGAGGCGCTTGAGTACGGCGGAGAGCTTTGCGGCGGCCAGGACATGGTTGAGTACATTGAGATTACATAACATATGAATGTAGATTGGATTACACGGGCAAAACTCAGTTCCGGACACAGCGAGAACTGCTGTCCAGTGTGCCTGCAGAGATGGGTGGTTCTCTCTGGAGAGTTTCAATAATTAGTATACCTTTCCCGGGGCCAATACCTACAGGATCACCTTTATTTTAGGAAAATGTCATTTCAAATCCCTTTAAAAGTGCCTAAAAGTATGCCCTGCTTTGGTTTTTCTTAGAAAAATATATTATTGCCTACTTTTACGCATAAATTCAAATATTTTCAAATTTCTGAAAATATTATTGACTTTCCTTATAAAAACAAGAGCAGGAACCTATAGTTTCCAAGAACGACTCTAGGATATACTTTATAGATCAGTTTCAGGTAGTATCAATCACAAAATCATCTCGATCTGTATTTATTTAGGGGAATGCGATTTAAAATCACTTAAAATTGTACCTAAAAGTATGCTATAAAAATCCCAGCTTTGAGCTTTCTTAGAAAAATGTAGTATTGCATACTTTTACGCATAAACTCAATAAATTTCAGATCTTTAGAAATTTATTTTGCTATCTTATATTAAATGATAGCAGGAACCTTTAATTTAAGCTATTTTAATATTTAAAAAATGTTATATAAATCGGACAACTCCTAAATTTATTATTTCAGTTAGAAAAACCCCCATCTCTGCAGGCACACTGGTGACCAAAGAACAAAAACCAAATGGCCGCAAACCGAAACCCTTAAAAATATAGTAACTTTAGCTTTTAGACTAGTGATTATCGTATATCGTAACATCTATGTATATATATATTTTTTTTAGTGTTATTTATAGTATCATATATGGGTATGCATATTTTTGGTGAGAACGAAATGAGCGTTGGGTTTTCGGGGGGTAGATGTACAGGTACGGATGTACAGGTGTACGGGTGTACGGGTAGAGTTAGGGGTAGAGAGTACAGTATACGGTAGAGTAGAGTAGAGTAGAGTAGAGAGTAGAAAATGAGTTGCATATCGTACCTGAAATGGCGGCCTAGTCTGCGATCGCGATCGAATGGGGCGGAGTTGTGGGATTATGTACACAAAAATGGTTCATTAAATTAACTACGTAGCAAAATTTCGAAATTTTTGTTTGTTTTTTTAAAGAATGAATGATGATTGAATGGTTGAATATGGATGGTTTGAGTTTTATGAATGAGCTGTGGCTGTAATGGTTTCAATGGGTCCTAGGGCGTGTGCTGACAGGTGCTGGGGTATCCGAACTACATACATGAATATATGTGTGTGTCAGTGTTCAGGAACAGATAAGATCAAGGATCAACCCGATATTATGTTTGAAGGCCATCTGATTGGTTATTAAGTGTATCACAAGTTTTTAGATATTATTTAAAGGGATTTTTTATTGAATCAAGTTCAAAAGTTCTTACAAAAAATGCCCAAAAGTATGCAATAATTTATAGGTTTTTCCTAGCATACTTTTTGGCTCCTCTAAAAGTGATTTCACATTTCTTTTCCTTTATATATGTGATTTTTGATATAAAAACCCATCAGATTGACCTTGTATTTAGTTATAAGTTTAAAGTCTGTTGTCTGTTTGCTAAAATGTTCATTGGAGATTGACTGATTGACTGATTGATTGAGAGAAGTAAGCGAGTGATAATGGCAGATGATGTGACCAGCATGATGGATGCAGTTGCAAATGCAGATACAGATACAGATACACTAACAGATGCGGATGGATGAAAACTGAACTCAAAAACTGCCAATTAGCACGCCAATTCAAAGAGGTTCGTGGTGAGTTTTGAAAGATACGGAACATATATATATGGAGAAACCGATACCGAAATCGAAACCGAAACCTGACTTTCGAATGCCGCGACCTATCGATAGACTTTGGGTTAACACTAACCTCGGGGACTCTGAGTAGGAGTTGGGAATATCGTGTACTTATGATGGTTTTTTTTAATTCTTTAACATTTAACATACGAGTATAGAATATAGCCGTAGATAATAGCAGTAGTAGGTAGTATTTAGTAGCAGTAGCAGTAGTAGTAGTAGTAGTTTTAGTAGGTAGTAGTCATACGCTTACAGTGTTCTTTAGAGTTTAGTTTTTAGTTTAGAGTTTAGACACCGAGAGAGCCCTTGACTTACCCGGGCGTTCATGAATATAAAGTACATCTGCATGAAGGTGAAGATCATCTGGAGCAGCGGATTCACACCGATCAGGATGTGGTGACAGGGCGAGTCGAAGGGTATCTCGAAGAACGATCCGAATTCCAGTCCAATGTAGATCATGGCGCCCAGTCCGAAAGCTGGTGTACATCATACATTATCATCTAGAGATTCAGGGATCAGGAGTGCTTCCAGCTCTTACCAATGGCTCCTACGCGAAGAAAGAAGCTGCCGTGCGTGGGATCACTGTGGGTTGTCTTGCGTTTGCGCACATTCTTGGGGGTGACGGCCACCTCGGCGTCCACGGGTGCTTCCTGGGATATTAATATACATAGATATATGCCATTAACTTGGGGTATAATTTCTCTTGGTGTAGGCAAAGCCAACCCTAATTGCAGCTGCTAATTAAATGAGCTCTGCACAAGGCTTTGCCATTAATTAAATTCTGGGTCATGAGAAATGTATCATATGTGAGGGTTAAACATTCAACGAAGAGGTTAAAAAAGCAGGGATGCCCATTGAGGGTACTTTGGGGTTCTCAGGAAAGGTTAATATTATAATAATAATATTTGAAAAATTAATAACATATTTTTCTTATAAAATCCTAGTTTCCCTGTAAATAGCGATAAACCCACCTGATATGCGGCGCCCTTGGCTGCCTTGCCAGAGTCCTTAGAGCCCTTCGCATCCTTCGAATCGGCGGGATCGGCATTCTTGGCTTTCTTGGACTTCTTCTCCTTGGGTGCGGGTTTCGGCTTGCTGCCTCCATTGCCATTGCCGCCATTGCAGCAAGAGCTCTCTGTGTGGGAAATATATTAAAAATTAAAATTATTATTTATTTTATTTAGTAAACAAAAAAAAAAAAGCCAAGAGTTAAACCTTTACTTGCGTATAACGAGTTTAGTATATATTTAATACGTAATAATACTAAATGTACACTCAGTTGTATAGATTTAATACTCTGTAGTTGCGTATTTTCTAGTATTAAACACAAAAAAAGGCCAAGAGTTAAACCTTTATTTGCGTATAACGAGTTTAGTATATATTTAATACGTAATAATACTAAATGTACACTCAGTAGTTTAGATTTAATACTCTGTAGTTGCGTATTTTCTAGTATTAAATAAAAATTCACAGAACTCACCCTGCAGCAGGAAACAGAAGACGTAGAGGAGAAAGAGTATGCTGACGCCGTATAGATATGTGAAGAACGTTTCGTAGTAGAGCACTGGGAGTCGGTGTGTGGTCACATCGCTGATTACATACGCGATGCAGACGACGATCAGCAGGATCGCGTACACCAGGCTGGTCACAATGAACAGCGATGTCCTGCGGAAGGGAGGGTGGATAGGGGGTATAGAGTCATTAGTCCTCCTCGATTCGCTCAAAATGCCACTTTAGAATTCGATTATGTACAGAAGAGTAAACACTCGAGGGGTGTGCGCTTATGAGTGTGTATATATACGGGGTGTGTGTGTGTGTTATTTTGAGGAACTTGTGTCAAGAACTGTGTGCTCGGATCTGGGATCCACCAGTTGACCCACTGTCCCGCTTCCTTGCCTTGGCGAAGTGCTAATTTCCCAGTTCTTGATTTTTACCCCGTGCGGTGTGGGTGTGTGTACTGTGTGTTTAGTGTGCGGGTGTGTGTGTCTGACATGCAACTAAGGTCTCAAGTGCATTTCCACTTGACGACACGAGAGCATAACCGCCCTGAATTAGCCCCCATTTGATGTTTGATTAGCCACACAGGCAGAAAAGACCTGCACAGTGGTTACTAGTTGTTGTTTCTTGATATTTTTTAATAAAACAAGTTTATTTTTAATACTGCTTTACCCTTTTAAATAATACAATTGTGCTTTAAACATCAGAAAATTAAATATTAGCTTTGTATATCGATGATTTAAAACGGGTTTATTATATACCTTATTGTGTTCGCTAGAAATTATCATATATGGGCTTATTATAGATGAAATAATCCCTATTTTCTCTGTTATAAATAGTTTGCCATATTTTTTAATTTGTTTCCCTCGAGATAGTATTTAATTTACTTATAATTTCGCTAAGTGTTCCATCCCACTGTGCCTCATTTGCAGTATTTTGTGACCCAGTTAGTTGCTGCTTTAAATACACACAGCTTTTCCCACCCCCAAACCTCTACTTTCCTCCTCAGTGTGTGAATCAAATCCGATGTTTGCATTTTATAATATTGAAGGAGACGAAGTCCTAAAATTATGCATGACATCAAAGCTGATTAACGAGTATTTATGGTGAATATATTGCAGAAAGTATATGATTAAAAGAAGTTTACCCCTATCGATCCTGTTGCTTGTTTTCTTGATATATAATATCTGCAGAGATTTGAAATCATTTAATAAAGAGCCTAAAAGTAGGCAGTAAAAATTGTTTTCTTGGAATTCTGGAATTTTCCAAATCTTAGTTAAAATCTTTGAACTATTTGAGTTGTCAGACATCTTCAAGAAAAATGTACAAGACCTATCCCAAGTTAATTTTCCAATCTAAGTATAAATCCAAAAATAATATCCCTTAAAATTTTGCAAGCAGTAATTGTGTTTTTATTTATTTTTTTTTTGGACTTATGAAACACAGGGTCATACATGTATAATATTCGAGGACTGGAGCATTTTGGACAAGGAATTTGATTATTTTCAAGTGGGGTAGGTCATGGTGGGCATGGTTCTTGTCACATTACCATAGTTCGATTGGTCCCGTTATCGGATTTGTTTCGTATGTGCCCTGTACCGTTATTTTCGCTGGCATAAAACTGTACTTATTTGGATTTGGCTTGAACGTGTAGCAAACCCTATAAGATTCGATGTGAATTAAATAGTTGATTTCCAATTTATGCATTTTTTTGAGGATTAAGAAGGAGAAGGATATAAATATGTATGAAAGCGCACACAACATAAACGGAAGCGGAAATCCTTTTCTGGGAGGGGGGTTACACCTCGGTACAAGCGAAAGAGAGAGCAGGGATTGCACTTTTCTATATATGTATTTGTATACTTGGGCTTAGCATTACTTTATGTACAGGGGAGTGAGTGTATGTAGCGTAGGGAATGTCTGTGTGTGCTCAAGGATTTCGTGGGTGATGCTGTTATACACAGGGATTAGCTTAATTCTGAGCAGGACAGGAACGAAACGGCCTTGATTTTTTTACTCCAGTTGCCTCGTAGTAAAACCCCTTTTTATGCACCGTAAAAACGGTGTTAAGTTCTGCTGGAAATTGAGTAAAAATCGTGTCAAAAGTTAACAGATTGCTTGGGTTTTTATTTAACATTGTTTAATTAATAAACAAAATAATATTTTAGATAGAAAAATATCCTTTTTATAGCAGAATAGTTCAAATTTGTAAGCTTTGATAAGATATTGTGTCTTATTTGTCATGTACACTATCTATCTTCCGGTTTATCAGCGATTATTCAAATTTGTTATCGAAAGGGGAGAAAAACCTCGATTATTTGCACAGATTTATATCGTTATCGACATGGCACTTTTGCAGATAAAGAAAAAATTAAGCTTAGGTAAATGAAATTCTATTTTCAAGACATTACTTTCTTCCCAAACAAATGTTTTAATATCAAACAGCCCCCAAAATGTCTATCGTTATCGACATTCGCACCTTTGCAATGGCTGCGGCATGACATTCTTCAGCTCCATCTCCTTGTTGGCGGCATTATTCTTCTCGGCGCTATCGGTGCTGCCGGCGGTGTGGGATCGGGAGACCGGCAGCGTGGCCATGTTGTCGCCGCCCTCCACGTCGACGGTAGCGACCTTCACTTCACCGCCGCCCATTGTCTCCGTTTCCGTTTCGGTCTCCGTTGTGCTGGCTGTTTCCTTTTGCTGATTTAATTCGTTCGATTCCTACGATAACTATCGATATATAGCTATCGATAGGCGGCGCTTAACGGCAAAGCGCGCTTACAATTCACTTGTCACTTCGCTTTCGTGTAAGTTTGTAATTATGTACTAAATGAAACAATTTGCAGGGGTTATATTTTCCTTTTTTTTATCGAAATGCAACAGAATAGTATGGTATATGGCTATCTCTTTCGCACCGTCCCCCCCCTATATAACTGTCGCTGTCGCTCTCGCGATTTTTGGCAAGACTTTTGTGGAACGCATTTGAAATGCATTTGGCAAATGGACTGAGAATGATGATAAGGCAGATGAGGCGTGGCCAGGATTCCGAAACGGACTGCATCCCGGATGGGAGCGACCTAGTGACCTCTCTCTCTCTCGCGCGCTCTGTTTCTCTCTCACTTTCGCACTCGCTCGCTGTGCTTGTTTGGATTGTAAACAAGCCGGAATCAACCCCGCAAATCCGTAGTCCGCGTAGTTCGGCGGGGAAAGTGTATCCTGTGGAGCTCGAAAACTCCTTGCTCGCGCTCCGTGCTCCCGCGCGCTGCCGTGTGTATGCATTGGACCTATGTGTATGTGGAAGGGAGCCGGAGCCCGAGCCCCAACTGGTAGCAGCATCCTTTTCTACATTTGGAGTCCTCGAGAGCGAGGACTCCTCTCTGTGTGTATAATAAGCTGCTTAACTTGTGTGTGTGTGCTTGAGTGAGTCTAAGTATTTGTGTGTATTGCCCGGTGCCATCAAAAGTCCTTCCTTGCTTTTGCTTGCTTTTTTCTTGCTTTTTTGGAGGCCTGTTCTATGTTAGGAAAATATTTCCTAGAGTTCCCCCTGCAAATTGTTTCATTTTTTCATTTCCCAAAAGGAAACTTGATATGTCCCGGTTATATCCCGAGTTCTGAGATAGATTCTTGTTTGATTTCATAGATTCCACTTCAAAGGCAATCGGCACTTGCCACAAATCACTTTTTTCGGTTCAAGAAACACTTTAAAAAAATAGTTCGTTCGCTTCTGTCTGTTTTTTAAGTTATAAACTCGGCGTTTTGTGTGTTTTGAGCTTTTCTGCAGTCGAAGGACTTGAGCTCCTGGCTTGTGGAGGCTCTCTGTGGAGGAGCTGGTGGCTACCTGGCGAAAACGGTTCGGTTCGCTTCGCTCGACACGTCCAAGACCCTTTACTATCCAACTACAACTGAAACGGGCCCTGCCAGGATAAATCCAGCAGCCAGCAGCCAGCAGTAGCCGAGCAGCGGAGCAGCCGAGCATCGAGCATCGAGCATCAAGCATCCTTTTTGGCCAGCAGCCGCCCTCGATTTGCGCCGAATCCTTACTCTCTCTCTCTCTCTCTCTCTCTCTTTTCCTCTCTCGCTCTCTCTCTTTCTGGGCTCATATGGCGGTTCTGCTCGCACGCAGGATGAAGGGGAAAAGTGGTCCTGTTTGTATGCCCAAAAGTAGGACACATTTTAGGTGCGCGCCGCTCTGTTGCTCTCGGTTCGCTCGCCATTCATGCGATTTTTTTTTCGTACATTCTTTTTAATTTAGCAGAGATTGTTATTTTTTTTTGTTGTTTAAATATTTATGTTGATTAATTTAGGCTTTGGTTATTATTGATCCCTTTTTTTCTTTGAGTATAAAAATGCCTTTGCATTGTGGGTTGCTTGGGAGTCCTTTAGCTACGCATAAGGTGATTATATCCCTTTTATTTAGGGCTTTAAGTTCTTTTTTTATTTTTCTGAAAGGGGTTTATGGTCTCTTTATTTTTTACATATACTAGCACACACTTTTAGATTTACTTCTTTGACAAATCATTGTTTTTTAATACTTAAAACATACTTTGTATATTTTATTAAATATTTCTCAGCTTCCTGTTCCTTATATTATTCTTTCCTTTTCCTGTTTAGATTTTAATTTGTCCTGGCCACATTCATTTGCCTTTTAATATTCACTGCGGACTGTTAGCCTTCCGACCTGGCCAAAAACGTATCTTTTAATTGAGTTTTGGCATCTGGCAGCGAGTGGGTCCTTTTTGTTTTTAGCCGCCTCCACACATTCGCCGCGATGTAAATGGGTCAATTTACGTAGTCCCGAGCCGAGAGCTGCAGGGAAGATGGTAGATGGGGATGTGACATGCCAATCAGCGCCCAGTTGCATCTCTGCCACTGCATTTGCGAACGAAAAAAAAAAGGAGGGGCGGAGGCAATGGGGTTCTTGGAGGGGCTTCGAACCGAACGGAATGAAAGAGAATGGAACACGAAGCAGCAGCGAAAAGCAACAGCCCAAAACTCAATTTAGTCACGATGCTGGCTGCCTCTGACTGCCTGACTGCCTTTACTGATTTTACTACCGATTGTTGTTTTTATTATTGTTGTTGCGGTGCGACGTGTTACAATCACCCCCCGAAAACCACCCAAAATCAGTCAACTTTTATGCACAGTGGGTGCGGTCGGTTAGATATTAAGTAGAATATAAGATGTATACTGTTTTTTAAAATTGTTAAAAAATTAAATGTCTGCTACTTAAAGTTTTCAGTTATTTTTTTCCAAGGTGTACACCCTCCCTCCCTCAAAGTGATTACCCCATTTATTAGATCCCTTTTGAGCCTAAGCCTCTCCTTTTTTCCAACTCCATCTTATCCCACTCAAGTTCCGCTCTGTGGCCCACTGTGCGCTGCTTACGGTAAAGGCCGACTTCGTGGTCGTTGCCGTCGTCATGCTGTCTGAGTCTGCACTTCGTTCTGGCTCGCTTGCTCCTTTGGCTTCGTCCTCGCTCGCTTTATCGTAACTCCATCGTCGCTTCCTTTTGTGTGGCTGTCCTCTGCCTGCTGTTGCGCCGTCCGCTTTGTGCGCATTTCACAACAACATTGCGGCATTCTGTTTTGGTTGCGCATTCGCCGACAGAGTCCCCGTGCTGTCTCCCCCTTTGCCCTCACCTTGCTCACATTCACCGCCCCTTCAAACTCCCAACTCCCGAGTCATCGATGAAGAAGAGGAGGAGTGCAGAGCACGACCGAGGGGTTGCAGTGGACGAAGAAGAAGAAGAAAAAACCATGAGGGTGCAGTGAGAGAAAAAAAGGTGACTAGAGCTAATGGAGATTTCTTTATGTCACTTGGAGAATTATTTATATTTTATAAATAAAATATATTTTAAGTAAAATAATACAAATTATTTTATTTACTTCATATTCCTCTTTTTTTTTTTCAGTGTTTTATAGCGGAATGTAAGGATTTGCGCCGCAACTCGCCAACTGCGTCGCAGTTGCATTCAAGTAGCAGAAAGGCCGGAAAATCGGCCAACAGACGGGCAGCAGAGGGTTAAAGGCGGACTTTATGCTGCTCCCGGGGTTATCGAGTCCTGGCAGCCGCACCCTGATCCCAGCCAGACGAGGACGTGTGACCCAAATGCCATTCACTCGCCACTAATCCCAGGAGTAGAAAAATGCGAAATAAAACCCTCGGACATTTAAATTTGATTTAAATTCAAACTGATGTGAACTGGGAAAGCTTCCCTAATCATCTGTCTAACTTTTGGCAAGATTTTCCCAAAAATTAACGGGAAAGTTACTTCCTGAATATTCTTCTACCTTTAAAAACAACTTAATAATATGTCTCGCATATATTTTAAACCCTCCTAAGAAGATTAGTAATTTATTTTCTGAAAACTCCCCGTGTTAACATGCATAAATCAGTGACTTGTTGTTTTTCCTAATTTGGATCATTGACGAAAGACCGACCACCCCTCGTCAAGCTATATTTATTGCGGGACTTTCATCTAGCCCTCGGAAATCAACGAAGGGTTGTGAAAATACAGCCCTCATGTGCCGGCTTGCCTAATTATATCTTTAGCCACCCCTGGCAGATGAGGTCTTCATTAGGCCTATGGCTCATTTTCATTATTATTATTTTTAAAACAAAAACAAAAGAGTCTGGGGCGATGAACAGATCCTTGAGCCTGCCCCAAAACCTTGTGCCTAATCGGGTGATAATTTTTCTAGCCAGGGACATTGCTGCAAATAGCAGCGAGGACATTTTTATCTAAACTGGATTGAGAGGAGTCGTCACGAATCAATAAAGAGAAAAATTTGAAAATTATCTATGCATTCAGAAAGCTAAAAAACCTTCCTACTTTGCTAATAAAAATTCCTAAAAATTGTAATAAAACATGGTATTAAAACATTAATAACTTTTATATACATTTTCTGACTTAAGCAGGTTTTGGTATAGAACTTAGTGGTTATTAACAGAACTGACATACCAAATCTTGTAAACCTAGCTGTTATAGGTCCTGAGATCCATCCTCTAACTTTACTACATTAAGAAATCTTCGCTGAAACTTTTACTTGTCAGTAATACAAAAAGTAACATGAAATAGTTATGTTTTCCCAAGTTATGTCCTTGTTTTAAACTTTCTTTTTGAGGAGTGTGTGTTCTCCTAGAGAGGCTGCTGACAACTCTGGCCAACTGCCAAGCATCGATAGTTTCGCTGTCTCCGTTGCCTTCTGCCATTGTTAGCAAATTGCTGCGACTCACGAATGTAAGTCATTCGTACAATGACACTTTGGGCGCGGAGACAAAGGCGGTGACTCCCCTGGATTCCCTGGGCTGCAGATGCCGGGTGCAAGTGGTATTTGAAAGACGCCAGATCTGTCTCTCTCCTCTAGCTGGCATGCATCGCTGACAGTTCATGCCGCAGCCAGCCGAGTGTAATGCTTTGTCGGTTTGTCAAGTTGCGTAATTTGTTTGCAACTCCAAAACGAGAGGCACCCCAGACCACCGCCCTACCTAAGCCACCCACTTGGCAGCATTGTGTAAGCGATTTTGGATGCCTCGCCGCCTACTTATTTGTTTTATGTCGAGTCCCCCCGAACAAAGATCGGAAATGTAAGGCAATGTGCCCCACTGGCGGCGACGTCCAGTTCGTTGACATTATAATCCCGGCTGCTGTCGGCTGCCAAATAAAATAAAATAAAATAGAACAAATACAAAATAAAGCCGTGGAGGCACACACACGTACAAAGGAAAGCTGAATGAAATTCGGGCTCAGATAGTTTTGCGACTCCCTAAGCGGATATGCTACTTAATTTTGGATTTGGGTGTGCTACTGCACTCGGAGAAAGCCACGCCTTTGGTAAATAAGACTTAAGAATGATTTGTAACCCGAATAAGCTATGGGAATATCAAATTTCCCGGGATCCCATAAATCCCTAAACGTGAAGATAATTAAAAGCAAGGTTTTTAAAATAGAAGCCCTATTTATAATTTATTTACTTTTTACAAAATATTAGAATGTTTTTAAATGGTTTTAAGATCCATATTTTAAGCTGGAACATAATGCTATAATTATTTTAGAACTTTAAGAATCTTAAGATATTTTCTTTAATATTTTTAATTAGCTTAAAATCCCATATGCAACCCTATTGACTTTTGCCACAATTTTTTCTCAATTCCTTCTCTACATATAACTCTATTCCCCTGTAGATTGGTTGGTATTCTTAATAAATATCTATATATAGCGGTGCTTGGGACTGAAAAACTACTTGCTATAAGAAGCCATTGCAGGATGCAGGTGAAGGGCAAGATCCACTACGCTCCGGTGAGAACTAAACTAATATATCATTCTGGTAGGTCTGGCATATCTCTTAAGGTTAGTGGGAAGGGGATTACTTCATACGGTTAGGAGGAGGCACTAGGTATAGTTTTGTACTTATTTGGAGAGTAAAAATAGGATAGGTTTTTCAAATGAATATTATTAGCAAATCTGACCTTTGCTGTGGACGCGTCAGAACCGGTGGATGTTTGCCGCTGTAACAGTTTCTAACTGATTAAAATGTCAATTACTTCTCTACTAAAGGGATCAGATCTATCTACTCAGAGTTCTCACAGATCAATAGAGATAGAATGGGGGAGAGAAATGATAGTATCTCTAGCTTCTTTTTGCTTTCTTTCTTTTTAGCTGGGGAACTTTGGAATGTGAGTGAAACGGAAACGGAAATGGCATAATGCAGACACACGAAACGAAACACATTCAGTGGAGGAGAACACATAGATTTGTGCTGGCAGCAAGGGTTTATCACAGATATATGATATGATTTGATATTATATAGAATATATTTTATCGGGCATCATGGAACACACTTACTTGGCGTTTTTCGGTCGTCGTGCATCGATCGGAAAGTCATCATCGAAATCCAAATTGAAGTCCTCGCCGAGATCGTGTGGGACTAGTGGCGTCCGCTGGTGGGCAGGACTCGTGTGATAGCCATCGCCCTGCAGCTGCACGGGATTAACCATAATGAAGAAGGGGGTTAGATTTGGCAGTGAGTTCAAAGGGGGTTTTATGGGGGCCTTTACAACAATAAATTGGAATTTGATATCATACAAAATGTACAAGATATAATGTATATATACACGAGGTTAGTTAATGGGTTGCCACAGAAATAGACCTTTGTTATTTATTCTTTAGTTTAAGCTGGGATTTCTGGGAGTTTAATTATTAATTATAAAGCTTCATAGAAATATCTTTGTAAATGAGAAACTTTATTACTGAAAGAGTAATGATGTTTTTCAGGGTATAGATATTTGATTTTTACTTCAAAATTTATAATTTTTCAAATCTTTGTAATATGCGATTTGTAAAAAAGAAACCCTGGAAATAGCACTTTTTCTCTTTAATTCTCTTTACAAACAATTAACGTAAAAATCTTTATTATTTATTATAAGCATGCATTTCAAAAATAAAATCTGTTTAGATCAAAACAATTCCAATTTATTGCAAGAAATCATATTACTCATAAAATAGCTTTTAGCTTTTTATCGCTTTTTTTGGTTATCGATTATCGATTTCGTTTACGTTTTTCGAGGAACTTAAAGTCAAGGGCGAATCGGTTACTCGTGCAAGGATTTTGTTGGTTTAATTTCAGATCCGGTTCAAATTCTTTGGCTATATAGAAGAAAAATCTTGGAAAAACAAATGGTTAATCTGCCACATACACACACACCGATATACACACACACACTGCGTAAAATGTATTAGTTATTAAAATCATATGCAATATTTACAAGCTGTTTTTTTTTTATCTGATTAACTTCCATATTTACATTTGTTATGGAATTATTGGTTTATGTGAGGTTTTATGTATGATATGAAAATATTGGTATTTTAAGGGAAATTAATGTTAATTATTTTTAGGAATTAAATATAATATATTAATCTTTTTAAATACAATTTATTATGTTTGGAAACGAAATGATTTTATTCTTTTTCAAAATATTTTAGGTAGATTTCCAATCTTAAAGATATTAATATAAAATAATGATAGAATTTATTGTAATTTTATTTAAATTAGCAAACTTTAAGATAGCTATTCTTGCTTTAAGCCTTTACCTTTTAAAATCATTAAATATATTCAAGAAAACTTATCAAGAGATTTGATACTACCCTTAAAATGGCGCATTAATTTCGAATAATTTTGTGTAGCATACTTTTAGACAGCCTTTTTAAGGGTTTTCAAATCTCCAGTTTCTTGAAATCTCACGAATCAGAACCAATATTTAAATATAATGAGAGTCATGTGTTAATGAGGTGGTGTGTGTTCGATTTGGTGATGTGGTTAGATGTGGTATTTGAGTTATATTGCATATGAGTTGGGGTAATCCTTGTAGCGAGTATATCGAATAGCCCGTACCTTGACCACAGTGCCGACCTGATTCGATTCGGATGCCGATTGGCGGTTGTCGAGCAGATTGGCCCGCTCCATGTTGTCCAGTTGAAGTGTCTCCCGCGGCTGGTCCAGTAATCGTTCTCGCATCTCATGAATGTAGGGACACCGCTGCATTCCTCTCTTATCGCCGCCTCTGCTCTCTTTCTCTCTCTCTCCTATCTATCGGATATATCGGATGTCGAGTATCGGATATCGGATATGGTATATTGTATATCGAATATATAATATGTATTGAGGGATTCAGGGATTCTGGGGTCTATGCAAAGCTTCTAGCGTTGATTGGCTTTACTTGTAAAGTCGAAAGTTATTGCCCTGCCATTCCTATATATGCCGGCCGTATATGCGCGTGTATATATCTTTATATATATGATTTTTTGTAAGCTAATATAAAGTTCTTAAGGAGGTAATCGCTACGGTACGCTCAACGTAATAAATCAGTCATACGGTTTGCAGCAGCAGTTGATTTTTTTGTTCAAGACTTTTGGTTGCGCAAATTGGTCGTTCTGGAAGGAGAGAGAGAGAACAAATGTATAATTACTAGAATTATTAAGTTATAAATCAGGGAGTTAATTATAGTACTAAATAATGAAAGAAACATACATATATTTAGAGAAAAATAGTGCATGAAAATAACTTCCTTAGGTATTTCAAGAAAACAGGTTTCTGTAATAAAACAATAATTATATCTTAAATATTATTGGTTGTTTAGTTATTTATTTCAGCAGATATAATATTTTCCTGACACGAATTTAAGTAATTAAAGAATATATTCCCCAAAAATATGCATTAGCTCGACCCAGAAACTTATTTTCCATTTATTTGATGCATTAATTTCGCATTTCGCGGCAAATATGGGCCAACATAGTGATCGAATCGTTTCGCATTAGCTGCTATTTGTTATGATACGCATTCCCCCAATATTTACAGGGGCTGGAGGGGAGAATATTATGGCATTTTACAGCCAGAGAGACTCTGAAACCGACACACGACCTCTGATTCTATTTTCCACGCGCAAAAAATAAACATTATTGAATAATATTTTGCAACATGCAATTGCCGCCCACTCTCTCGCCCCCGCAGAGAGCCGTCAAATGGATAATGGAGCGGATTCCACTACAGATATCTTGGGAGTCATTTAAAGTAAAGAGAATTCTCCTCGTACCCTCATCAATCTGTCAAGAATCGGGATGGCGGATGGCTTCAGTGGATCTGGTTGGCACACATCCATCAGCATTGGCATCATCATCATCTTCTTAGACGACGGAGGGTCATAAAAATCGCGCCAGTTTTTCCTTCTGGAATTTCCACTTGTTGCTGCTGCTGCCTCTCAAGGGCGGTGGAGGCATATAAATTTATTTTTAATTCCAGCAAATTTTTGATGTTCTTGATTGAACAAATATTTGTTTGGAATTTGGCAAGAAAAATCATAAAAACTCAAAATATTCCTTATGTGTTCCGCCTCGGACAATGCAAGTTCCAGTTGGAAATTCTCTCTGTGCTGGTTTCGATTTTATATTGACTTTAAAATATTTCGATTGCAAACTTTCACGCTTAGTGAGCATAATTTAAAAGCCTTTCGAAGGTCAGGAAAATCTAAGACTTTACGGGAGAAATTCTTGGGTTAAATACGCATTTTATAAACCATGTTTGATGGCAACTAAATTTTATATTTAGATATTTTTATATAGTTTTAAAATAAGAACTTTGATCGATTCTTTGCTAATCGGGTCAAGTTTGCGATTAGCGTTTCGATTTGTTTTCGTCTCGTTTCGATTGTTGCCAATAATGTTTGTTGGCCTGGCCAAAAAGGCGAGAGAGCCAGCTTTGGGCAATTAACAGCATTGGGTTAGTTTTTGCGCGCCGGTTTCGCGCTAGTGTGGGGAGGTGTTAGCCATCAAATGTTAATGGTATTAGCCAAGCTTTCAATTTGCGAGACTGTGTTGGTTGCTGCTTCGCTGAGCGAACGAGAACATGCGACAATTCTGGCCTGCACAAATGGCCATGGAAAAAGCAGAACAAAAAACAAGAAAAATACAGAAGAAACTACCTAGAAAAAAAACTACGGAAAAAAAACCAGGGAAAAATCAAGAAACGCAACGACGGCCTTTTATGACCGCCGACGTTGCCTTAATACGCTCTAAGATGGCTCTTTTTTTCTTCTTTTTTTTAAAGATAAACCGAAGGTAATGGTCTCTGCGAAAGGGCCTCGTAAACTCACCTAAGTCTCCAGATGGAGATCATCTTGGCCAGCTAAGGGGAACTGAAAGCCCAGAAGGAGACATTTGGCTTGAGAACTTGGCTTTTTATTTCGTTTTTTTATGGCTGGGAAAATTGTAAAATTGCACTAGTTTTATTTTATTTTTTTATATAAGAAATAGAGGAAGTACTCTGGGAATAAAATTGGAAATTAAACTTTAGACTTTAAGAGTAAGAATAAAATTGAAAACTTAAACTGTAGACTTTAGGAATAACGAGAAAGAAAGCTAACTTCGGTAAACCGAAGTTTATATACCCTTGCAGTCAGCAATTGGATCATGGAAAATCGATCCATTTTGGTAATGTAAAAAAAAATGTCAAATTATGTAAATTTTGTAAATTTTACATTTTACATGTAGAATTTTACATTTTATATGTAGAATTTTACATTTTCATATAAATCGACGGATCCCTTCTATGGCAGCTATATGATATAGTTGTCCGATCTTAATGAAATTAAAACCGTAATTCTAGAACTATAAAAAATGACTATATCTCGAAATTTATAGAAATTCGTTGAAAAACAGAGAAATTAAAAATTTTTGTACATTAATTTCGCCATCATTCCTATGGCAGCTATAGGATATAGTGGTCCGATTTCGACCGTTCCGACATATATACTGCGTGCTAAAGAAATAAGACTATGCTGAAAATTTCAGCCCGATA